>JALPQI010000767.1:0-226849 GCA_025490895.1 Thaumatotibia leucotreta
AATCTGTCCTTACACTTCAGTCATTTGTTCTGATAAAAAAGGTATTAAAAAGTTTATATCATTCAAAGTCAGAGTACTACTAATCACACAATAATACCCGTCTCCAGAGTCGCGACTATTGTCAAATACGTACATTAGTACAACATTCCAACTTGAGACATTCTTCTGAGATTATGGAATTTTCTATAGAATTTGAATTTCTGAACCAACATTAATAATTACGTTAATGACGTTGTTTTCTAAGTTCCATGTAAACAGTATAGAATATTGGTTGAAGAAACATTGTATGTGTACAGTATTTCAAATGTAATTCCTCACCTTGCAGCTTCCAGAAAGCCATTTGCTACGCATAGTAACTATTAGTATTCAATGCAAAATTTTAAAAGTATTCCATAAATACAATCTGTATGATGATGCCCTGCTATCGCAGTAGGCTTCCGTGATTCCGCTAATCGTATTTTATGTAACCACATCTCGTCGCCTAACTTATATATTGGTTGTAGATGAGTATCACATACTCGGTGTTTTAAGCTCAATAAAATGCCGCACGCTACTTCCAGAAAGCCATCTCTCTCTCCCGCTCCCTAAAACAATTGCCAATCAGTTACTAACCGTATTGGTTGCAGATGAGCTTGACTTGCGCGGTGTCCTGGTTACATTCACGCAATTCCCGAAGTAGCCCACCTTCATTGCGGAGGAAGGAGTTGTACTGTCGAGCGGCGCCGGAGTACGCGCCGTGCATGCGGCCAGCACGTGGACCCGCTCCTTCTACTGTCGCGCTACTATTCATGTACCTGTCAAATTTTATGATTAGCAGTACCGTTAAGAAATCCACTGACTTCTAACTAGAAGTCTTTGAAGTTCAACCGCTTCTACTAACGCAGATCAGAAGACCATAATTCAATATTAAATAAATAAATAAATAAATAATAATAAAAACGTCCATATAATTTGCTTTAGGGGGCGCCTAGCAACATCTATCTTTCTTTTACAGTCTACCTGACAGATTTACAGAATAAGTAGATTAGTGGAGTTGTATCAGAGTATTTATCAATAGGTATTACTTATTGAAGTGATCAAATCAAACTGTAAAAAAAACAATGCTTGCTAAGAAAATTTAAACCATTAGCAAATCATTTTGCTTTTTTTAAAGAAAATCTCATATTCAGCTCTTGTTAATAGCGGCGAAATTCCTTTTTTGTATGTTGATGAGCACAGTATATTGAGGCTTGTTACTAGAAGCCCCATAAGTGATGAGGCCACAAATTAGAAAGTAGAACCTACCTCCGATAGTTTATAATAAGTAGGGCTAATAACGCCAAGTTCTATAAAAAGAGAATCTAATCATAACTAACTAAAGTTCTTGAACATATAATGGAGTCGGACCAGAATGACGTCATTAAAAGGGCGTAAATTAAAATTAGCTGAGAACAAAGATCTTTCCTTGCACTCCCTCACACATTACTACAAGATGAAAGGAACTTACGAATATCCCAGCATGGAGCATAGCTTGGTGGCAGTGCTTTCGTCAAGCGTCCGCGGACTGAGGCAGGCAGGGAACCAGGACTGGTTGGCAGCGCGGAACACCTGCAGCTCTCCACGACCCACGTCACCATTCATCTCGCTTAGTCTCACTAAAACAACACAACGGGTAACTTCTGGATCAAAACAAAGTAATAAATATAAGCTGTTTCGCCAGCCACCTTAGATGTCCCATAGAGATAAGTATTTCAGTATGTGTCCAACCAACACTAAAAATTGCTAAGTATCAGCCTTATACATGTGGTTGTTGGTGCGTGAGGCTAAAAAATAAGGGCAATCCCGTTGCTATTGAGATTTTGGGACACAAAGCCCAAACGTCACAGAGGCAACGGCAATGCACTTCATTTTTAGACACCTTGTTGTAGGTATTCTGTAGAGTCTGCACGAAATATTCCATGTTGAAGTAAATAATGAGTCCCTAAAAAGTCTAAATTCGTCATATCATATACATTGCAAGGTATGTGTGGTTGAACTCTGGTATTATTATTTGTGATAAATTAATATTTCAGTTATCAGTATCACACACCATTACAAGTTACACGACTTCACTTAAGAAGACGTTGCAAAATCCGAAAACCAAATGATGGAAAACCCGCGCTTTTGTAAGCAACATTTTTTGTGGGTAATTAAAGGAAAATGCGCAAATAAAACCCGCATTGCGAATTCACAAATCAATCGAGCTTTCGTCGCTTAAAAAATCAATCGGAATCGCGAAACGAGCCAATGATACGGGCACGTCAATTTATCAATACGCAATTTCGAGTACGAAAGGAATCCTCAAAACGATCGTCAAAAGAACGATCGGCCTATTCAATGTTAGTACCTAATAATTAAGTACTCTTGCTTTCATACTTTTGTTCATTATAACAGATTCCAATTTTTCTAATAAATCTATAATAAAGATAATTTATTATAAAATTTCTTATGTGTTTCTCTCATATTTAATTAAAAGACTATCATTTATTTCAGACATGAAAAGTGGAATTAATTTAGTGTAGGTAATATTCTCTGAATAACTTATTTATCTATTACATGACAATGTCAGAATAATTAGCAAGACCGAACGGGATAGTTTATCTGTCTGTTTAAGAAAATGAACAATAAGATGGTTGAATTTTTAAGTCATAACTAACGAAACAGATGTTTTCTTGGTTATAATAAGTACTCAATCTTTTGTACGTTGTGAATCTCGTAGGACCATAAGATAGTTTGGTTGGAAAAAACAAACATATACTGACCTAGTTTTATTCTTAAAACATGATAATGGGTTGCGTGTTGCCACAGGATACAAGATACTTTAGCGTCATTATAGTGTCATTAGTTACTCAAATAATCCTAGCAGTTTCATGGTATAATTTTCCCGTTTGACTGAGCAATGGTTACGCAATAGTCGCAATGCACTTCTTCGGTATTCTTGCAGTTCTTGTAATTGGACTCCAAACGGTACTGGCAGACGTCGTGCCTTTAATATTGACTTAGTTACTAAATAGATGGTATTATCATTGCTAGTCTAGCCCGAAAGTTCCATGAAAAACTGAAAAAAGCCTCTCTATGCCGACTTACTTCCTGGCCACGACATTGGTCTAAGGCGACCAGCGGCGAGCGAATCCATGAGTTGGAGCGGGATGACGATATGGGTACGAGAGGAAGCACCATACGTTTTCCGTTAAGCCGGTCGCCTTAGACCGATGTCGTAGCCGCGGCGTTAAATAGTGTCTGGACAGTCTGACCGTCATTTAGTAGACTAGATATACTCACAGCAGTTCCTCTCATCCTGTCCCCAAGGACAGTCGATGTTCCCGTCGCACATATGGCTCTGTGAGATGCATCGGTTGTTGCCGCAGTGCACATCGCCATTCTTCTTACACGTGCGACAGTTTAGCTCGTCCGAGCGGTCCTGACAGTCGACGTGCCCGTCGCAACGCCAATCGTGAGGGATGCAGCGTTTTACGTCGCATTGGAAGCCAGTGGGGCACACTGGAGAAATAATGTGTATTAGTTTATTTGAGAGTAGATGATCCTTAGTTTGAAACAGTGGCACTGGGCACGGGCCACAAAATAATCAAAATCACTAAAATGAAGCGACAAATTTCTGTTCGGCCCCAGGCGGCAACCACATACGCTACACTACTGGTTTGAAGCTGGCACTGTCTATGTTCTATATTCCCGGCAATACAAAAGTATTAACAACAACGGTGAAGACGAAACAAACGACAAAGGCAATGGTACAATAAAAATAGTCTCTGCGAGAGTTAACGAGGATAATTAATTACTGAGACTGAACTAAGACAATCCAATATTAATTTTATGACAGTATGAAGATAATACTTTTAATTTAAATGTAGTAATATCTTGGTTAAGAGGATTGACCCGGTTACATGGCCTAAATTATATATCCTTTTCCTGCTTGGCTTATGTAGTATTATCAAACCACGATTAGAATGGGATACTTGCGAAGTACTGTTGATATAACAGTGTATAAGTCAATCTAGGATATATTCATAGTTTAAATGCAGAGACTAACAGACAATCACTCACTTCATCTATAAACAACTCTTTTCTTAGTAAATGTGGTATCATTTGTTGTGGCAACAATAGTTTCGAATCTCTTTCTGATTTCGGTTCAATAATACCCACGTACTGTCTTGGGCATCGACCTAAACTGGTCCCACCGCGAGCTTCTTAGATATTATGAACTTCTAGGCTATAAACACGAACAAAAGATACGCATCCCGTGTAAAAAAGAGACACTGCGATACTCGCCCGTCGGGGATAGCTGATAGCTGACCAGTTTCTTAGTGACTAAGACAATTGAGCACGAAAGCACATCTCCATTCTCCACTCACCAGGTTTGGCAGCACGGAATCTCGCCTCTTTCACCTCTCGGTTTCCGAGACACACGTCGGTGTCCGTGGATTCGGGAAAGATCTCACACTGCAGATAGTCGGGCATTGACAGGCCAAATACCTCAAGGAAGAACCCACAGCGACGCATGGTTTCTGGGGAATAAAGGAATTGTTACACAATTGTGCGTGTGTTTCTCGTTTGGACAGTGGTTAAAAGCTTGAATGGAAAGACGTATATTATAATATAATAATAATAATATTTTAGCCTTTATAATGTCCCCAATATATGAAAGGGATTGGGCTATAGTCCCCACGCTGGTCCTAAGCGGGTTGGGAACTTTACATACACCTTTGAATTTCTTCGCGGATGTATGTAAGTAAGTAAGTGTTTATTTGTAAATATAGGTACATGTATGGTAACAGTTGGTCATTATTATAAGTATAAGTTCGCTATATTTTGCCAAAATGGCGTACAAAAAACAATGAGCTTAATTATTCACGAATTGCTTATATTCTATCATGCTCGCATAACAAAGAAAGGATTGCTTTCCTATATACAAATCTTATTCTTTTCTCTTCAAAATAAAAGAAAATATAATTAATTTAATATCAAGAATGTCAAGAAAAAGGATAATAATAATTTTGTGTACATGTCAATCTAAAACATCATTCATATAATCTGCAATTGAATAATAACATTTTTCAATTAATAATTTCATTAAATTACTTTTTAACTCCGATAAGCACTGACGCTTCAAATGTATTGGTACATGGTTATAAATTAATCTACACAAATAATACACACTCTTTCTCATTAGAGCAGTTTTTGCTGGTATTTGGCAGAGGTTGTATCTATGCTTGTCTCTCAAGTTTCTGCGAGATACATCTCCATGCCTCTTAAACAAACTCTCATTGACTTTGACAAACAGGATTATTTCAAAAATGAACAGAGAGGGCATCGTTAAAATATTCAAATCCCTGAAATATGGTTCACAACTATCAGTCGGTTTAAGTCCACACATTGCTCTGATGCACCGCTTTTGTGCCTTAAAAATAATTTCTTTATTGGTTGAGTGGCCCCAAAAAATTATGCCATACCGCAATCTTGATGCAACAAAACCATGATAGGCCATTAGAACCGTGTGTAGACTTGCGTGTTTAGTTAGGCTATGTAAAGCATAGGCACACTGGTTAAGTTTTTTGGACAAGTCTTCCGTATGAGCCTTCCAAGATAAATGTTCATCTATCTGTACCCCTAAAAATTTCGTTATAGTAGCAGAGTCTATCGTTTTACCTTCGTAGTGGCAGCAAATTTTTAAAGGTATTTTACGCTGCCAGAAATGTATTACTTTAGTCTTATTTAAGTTTATTTGTAAATTATTTATATTAAGCCATTTAATTATATTATCAATTGTATTATTAATTTCAGACTCATATTGTTCAATGTCTTTGCATTCAATAATGACGGTACTGTCGTCTGCGAAAAGAACCATACGTAAAGACGTATGCAGGTTTCCTCATGATGTTTTCCTTCACCAAAGCTCTTATGCATCTACTTATTGGTTTCTATTTTTTTAAGCGATTAAGTTAAGTAACTAATTACAGATGTAGTAGGCAATCCTTTGTCTTTGCTTTGAAATTTTCAAAATTATATTGAATTTACAATTGACAGCATCTATTGCAATAAGTTAATTTAAACAGAAAGATAAAATCGGACGGGTCCGTGAACATAATATGGTGAAAAACATTATGCACTACATTTGTAGTAAGAATATGAAACCTGAATATGAAAACCTGTTGATATCCTGCTTATAGCCTGTTGATACCAGAGGGCGTATTTGAGCATTAGCTGCAAGCAGAAGTTCAACCTGACATACTCGTAGTATAAGGCAGTCACTCATCTTCTGTACATCATATCCGGTACTGACCTTGACATAAGCTTCTGCAAGGCCGCACCATGTGTCCTAGCGGACCGCACTTGGGCACGAATAGCGAGCACAAGAACAGAGCGGTCAACTCGTAGCACCGAACATCCACCACTGCGTCGTATATCTCCAGGTCCTGGTGACAATGATGGACGTATCAACTTAAATACACTGTCGGTCAAAGAATACGGGTCGGGTATAGTTTTTCATAGAAAATACTGTAAGCACGCTGATTTCAAACAGATTTTTAAAATAAAGTGGAATTCAATTTAATATGCAATGTGGGGGTGAGATATATTTATTTTCAAAACTACAATATTTATGTACATAGATTAAATCTAACTAATCTACTTAACCTAACCTATATCTAAGATTGGCCCTTGTGGCATTGTCCCGAGGATGCTGGCGGCATTTCCTCGCTGTATCGCAATACTGATGCGTTGTGCGAGGAAGTCGCCAGCTCTTCGGTCTCTAGTTACATCAACCAGACGTTTCGCGATCTCAGCAAACAATTTGCGTGCGCTGGGGCCCCAAGAACCTAAAGTTTCTACGCCAAACGGTACAAAATCGTACTCTTTGCCGAGGCCCTTATATTTATTACGTTTTAAAAATTCGGCATTTTCAGCCGCAGCGGCTGCCTTAAACGTAGTTCGTTGAAGATGGGACGGTGCCAGGGTATCTACGCAAGTAGCATCCCATACCAACATCCGTCCCAAGCTCCAAGGAACCAAAGACACACCATCAGGTCTCTTACCATCATCCCTAATAATACCAGTAGGCTCAAGAAGAGCAGGTACGTTGATCGTGGCAAGAGACCTGCGGATTATGTCGTTATATGCAATTGTATTCCTCTGTATAAATTCTCCTCATTTTACCATCGCATTCAAAAACATCTAATTTTATCGCTAGATAACTGTGGATATAAAAATAGCAAGCCCCTTTTTTCATACATTTTTGGCGGTTTTTTAAACATTCCAAAATTATGTCTGCATAAATCGATCAACCCACTATTTTTTTATTCTATGATTAATTCAGGAAAATTACAATATAATCTGATATTAAAATGGATTCTTACTACTCTGTTAATATATTGCGACTGTCTTTGAAATCACCCCGTTCGCAGTGTTTTGTATAAAAAATTACACCTGACTCGTATTAATTCACCGCGAGTGTATTAGATATTTGTTTGAAGAGTTCTTCAAATGAAATAGATTACGGGCCTGTGTCATCATTCCCGAATGAAATGTATCTATCAGGTTAATGTTAACTGTTCTTTTATTTTATATGCCTAGGGAAAATGATCATGATACTTTTATCTGATGGATATATATTAATTAAATTTTTGTCTTTGTAAAAGGAAGCCATTCACAAGTTACCGCAGTCGGAAGGAAGCACTGTTAGGGTTTAATATTATGTCATAAGTAGTGGTTGAATAATCACAATTTCCCTCGTAATTTTAGAAGTACCTAGTTAGTCTAATTGGAATGTAACTAATTTAAGTTCAAACGTAAACATACTCACAGGTAACTACCATGAATACTTTCGAAATTTGAAATAAAATTGTTCTCAAATGTATAAATTTCACCTTCCAAAATCAAGTGTTTGTAAATGATATCTATATCAGAGGTTTTCACTTCATTGAATCACTGATAGAAGTAATTGAAAGATAACATTGACAATAAATAAACTCGTCTTAGTTCACAAAGCTTCATGGTTGACAGAAATCTAAATGATAATGCTCATTATCATATCAATTCTATATTTTCAATTGTTGCGGCTATACAATTTCTGATTATCTATTCTTGCGTTCTTTGACTTTTTCTTTAAAAAAATGCCAAGATCATGTTGGGTTATCATGTTGGGTTCCATAACGCCGCGGCCACGACATTTGTCTAAGGCGACCGGCTAAGCGGAAAACCATACGTGCGAGAAGGAGTACCTATATCGGCATCCCGCTCTAACTCATGGATTCGCTCGCCGCTGGCCTTAGACCAATGTCGTGGCCAGGCCATAACTGCTATTCAGCTATATAATATTAGGGTGGGCCGACCGTTTGAACATTTTATGTTATCATTAACGCGATAGGGCTTAAAAGTTGCATAATTTTTGTAGATTCTAGGAAAAATAGTATAAAAAATATTGTAATATACTTTTAGGCCTCTACTGGCTGTTGAAGTAAATTTTATTTCTATCCCTATGTAAATCTATCTATTTGTGAGAACCTTTAATTGGCCTCTTGTTTACAAATGTTGTTGCCTAAGAATGTTTAATGTGCTGTTGGTTTTCCAATAAATAAATAATAAATAATAATAAATTAATGTACATTGTATGGCTCATAAGCAATTCGATTTCAAATTGTGAGATACACTAAATTACGAAATCGACTTTTGATGGATTTTCATGAAAGGGGTTTGGGTAAAGTTGGCGTCGTTTTTAAATTTTGGCGGCCACTCATGAAAGTGGTAAATTTGAAAAGAGCAATTTAAAATAAACTTATTTTATTATGGAGTGCATATAGACAAAAAATTTTTATAGTAAAGACTCATATTTATTTTTGATATGCATCGGAATGAGTTAAAACTACTATTGTGTATGCCACGTAAAACCTAACCTTAACTCGTAAGGTAACCTTGGACATAAGGTTCTTTTTCGGTCAATGATTATTTAGAGATAGTATTTTGTTTATGTTGCTGTAGATGGTGGATTACAAGGCCCAGAGGCAATATTAGGACATTATTGTTCATGTGTTGTTGGGAAGAGGACCTTAGGCTGTTGCTCACATGTAATGTCAATTATATGGTTCTTGGGATGGGGTAGGTATCAAGAACATCTTGATCCTCCGGCACAGTTTTTAGAGAGAATGATTCGCCAAGATAATATTGAGAATGACGTTTACGACGAGCCAGAAAATGTGTAAAAAAGTAATTCAACGTAATACTAAAAATTACAAATGACGTTATCTGGGAAAAGGGACGTTATTGTCATTGGCGCTTACGGCGTTATGAGCCATGTTTGTATACAAATACGACGTCACCGGACGTAACAGCCATCGACAATAAGGCCCCTTATCCCAAATAATGTCACATATGTTGTGTTGTATACATAAGAAAGCATTAGTAACAATTCCAATCTAAAAACGAATCTAATTAGGTACATTTCCTACTTGGAAATATGTCAAAACATTTTGCATGTGTGCATCACACCTGTGTTTCCTTATGGTATTGTCAGAGGGTGAACCGTCTATTGAAACCATTTTGCAATATTTTTAATGTTCACTAAACAGAGAGCATAAAAATCGCATAAGAAAATACAGTTGCATTTTCATATACCTACCTAAAATCTTCTTTTTTTAAGTCGGTTAAATTAACTATTATACTTTTGTATCTTTATTAGTAGTATTATCGAGTTAAATAAGCCTGTAGTCATCTAAGCTGTCTCCTAAACCTGTCTTAGTTAGGTATATTCACTGGTCCAATAACATTGTTTGAAGGGCCATATCTTGGCTCCGATATTACTTACGCCAAAACTTATTTTGTAAATAAGCTAGTCTAAGGTAGCACTACAAAATATTAGTCACATAAACGATGGCCGCTGAAAAAAAAAATGACGCCACTAGTCCATACAAAAATACCCAAACCCCTTATTAACGTATCACCATATTTTTCAAAATATTTAACGTAAGCACCAGCCATTTCTTGAACTATAGCTGTGGTCGCAGTTCGTAACTAATTGTCAAATAGACCTCACAAAAATAATACCAATAAGATAAACTTCATTTTAATAGGAAAAGTAACTTAAAAAATACAATATACTTTATAATTGTTTAATTCGTTTTTGGGGCCACCTGAAAATCGTTATTTGGCGGTTACATTAATTTATTATTACAACTAACGTATTTGAAGAAAGTGTCTCATGCCCTATTAAATTCAAATTATTGTAACGGTTTGGCTAAGCATTTCAGTTAGGAGTGCGTAACGAGATTTCCGTTCTAAAAGTCATTAATTGTACAGGGGTATTTCTGTTTTTAATATTGGTGAGAAAATAGGTTAATTCGTACGGAACGAACCTTCTCAATTTGCTTTTCAACTTCGCCTTAAACGAACAAGTTGCGGACAACTTTTAACAACTTTGTTTGATTATTAAGCGGGGAAATTTCACTAATTCTTGTTATTACCGAGATATCGTAAACAAAACTTTGTTTAAAAGTGTTTTCTCTTCTCTTTGTTTGACGGGAGACGACGATATTGTTTTGCGGAATACCCTTACACGCGACACGGCGTCAGATTCAGTACTTGTATTCCATTTTAATGTAAGTAGCTCATAATCTTCGTATATATTATCTGAATCCAAAAAGTATAATTCCTTTCAGGACTATCTATTATTACACCTATTTATTGTGTATCAAAATTTTAATTTGAAACTGAGGAGATATATTTAATAAACGAATTATAAAGACCTACGCTTATTGTTGAATTACATTAAAAAATTTAAGCGAAATACTATGCTCGTTAACGCTTATACTAGATGCTCACCAGCTGTCACAAATAACTAAAAGATAGATCTCAAAACATGGTGATTTTTGGAGCACATGATGAATTTATATAATTAAAATAAACAACTAAGTGTCATAGCAGGAAATATGACACGATTATTAAGTATTTTAAAGGATTAGATAGACCTTTAAAATACTGAAACCTTAACTTCAAATTATGGTAGATAAGTACCAAATTGAAACATCTTTACATGCGCAATAACCCCGATTTCTATTTGTCAATTAATTATTCATCTCACTGCCATTACACATAAAACTGCACTTAAAGTATTGAAGTTACATCAAGTTGAAAAGAAATTTGTAAGGGAGAATCAGCCCCTAGAAGAATGAGCAGAAATAAATAAATAGCAACATAGCCCAAGTTGGTTCGTTAGGAAAATGTAACGTGAAACAGAAGTTTAATATTATACATGTGATGCGACAGAGTTCTTAACTAAGTTACTAAGTAAGGTAAAACTTGAACGAACTGGTAACTGGAACTAAGAAAAAAATAACCTACTATTAGCAAATTATGAAAATGTCTTGGGTCTGGTCTAGTAAGCCATGTTTCAATAAATTAATTCGTATTGTGATTGTATTTGTACAGTGCGCGAAGTTGACGTCAATTTGTAGTCAAGAAAATAATTTTAAAAAAAGATTCATGATTGACATTCTAGCACTGTTTTACTTTAAAAAAAAAAATTAAAACAGTGCAAGAATGTCCATCATTAATCTTTTTTTTATTGATGACAATTTACTTGTCTAGCCAATAAATAAGCCAAGTGACATAAGGAAGCCCTTCCGAATTAGATACTCAAAGCCATTAACGGGCTGTATGAACGTTGAACATTGTTTCAGACGTCGGGACAGGTCGTTGACCCCCGCCGTGCAATCTGACGAGAGAATTCTTTCAGCATGTGCATTTTTCATTGGCTGCGAGTCGAGTCGAACTGATAGAATATGACAAGACCAGCGGTCCTGCGGCCCTACCGCGAACTTCGAGGATTTGTCTCTCTCACTCTAATGCTGCCTTCGTTAGGGTGACAGAGAAAAATCGTCTAAATTTACGAATTTCGATTTTCGCGGTTGTAGGCCATCTTGTATTTGACGGTAATGCATTGCCTTCTCGCGGCCTCTTTTTGATTGTATTGATCAAAAACAGACGGGTAGCCGCAAGAAGTTCGCCAACCGTGCTAAGGTTGGTTGCAGTTGGAACACCAATAATAACCTTTCATCATCATCATCAGTCTAATTCAGTCTACTACATAGCAGGCGAGTAATTCTCCGAGGAGCGTTTCAACCGGTAGGATTCGTCATTGTCGTCCCGCGATTATTAACCGACTTAAAAAAGGAGGAGGTTCACAATTCGACAATTTTTTTACTGAAACGAAAGGACGAGTAGCAACAACATTGATTACGCTAGACTTTAGGTATTGGTACTGAATTACGTTTGACATTTTAATAACACTCTTAAGGTCTCTGCCCACTAGACCGTAGCATACCATGACCGTAGCATGAACGTATCAGACACGGAATGTGAGACGACACGGTCTACTATGCCCACTATAACGTGTGTACATATCCGTGCTAAGCCCGTTTAGTGACCGTTGCATCCGCGTCGCAACCACGTATCATCCGCGTCGCAACTACCTATCATCCCCGTAGTATGAGCGATTCATATCCGTCGTTATCGTTCCATTGTCACAGTTTTATCAGTTTCAAATTGTTTTCGCGCCCTTTAGACAACTACTATCGCTCTGCTAGTATTTTCCTAGGCGTTTATTTCTACACCTATTTTTCTGAGCAGACATCGTAAACTGCCTGCCCGTATGCTCACCGTTTCGCCGCCTGTGCACACCGTACCGGCAACGTTGCGTGCCATGCACGTAGCGTGTCGGGGCCGGCAAAATATTCTCGCCGACAATTCTTGCCGGTCCGTGCATGCCACGCGATGGTGTTGGCCGGCGACGGAACGTCCTAGTGGGCATAGTCTCATACTTTTCCATACAAAGAATATTTTTTTGTCTGATACGTTCATGCTACGGTCATGGTATGCTACGGTCCAGTGGGCAGAGACCTTTAGGGTCATTTCTTGTGATAATACTTGCCGAGACGACACTAACGAAATAAAAACGCCGAATAAAAACCCAAGAAACCCAAGCCTCTCTCCTATTCATCATCATCATCAGCCTTTGATAGTCCACTGCTGGACGTAAGCCTCTCCTTTTAATTATGCGTATAGACGCATTAGGAGGTAAATGCCCATAATCGCCACGCTGGGCAAGCGGATTGGCGATCGCAGTAATGTGTTCACTATGATGATGCTGCTGCCCATCATCATTTTATCTAAAAATGGTCAGTGACACTTCAATCTCTTAGTCGGCTCTTACGACACCGGCAGGTAGTGGTGACAAATGTATTCTTACTGCCGTCACCACACGGCTCCCATCCTAATACGCAGGCAAAATTATTGACGTATTATACGATACTCATGATAAAATTGGTATCTCAACGGGATTATTTATAATGGTTTATCCTATACCACGTCAAAGTAAGACACGTTGCAACTGGAATGTGCGACATTCTAGGTTCTACAGCAGGCGAAGATATATAACATAATGAAAATACATGAAACTGCCAGCTCCTAGCCTTTCTTGCGGATTTTTCAAATGCGCAACACTAGACTTATTAGAAATGGATAGCTGTTTGAAGTTGAGAGAACATCATCATCATCATCAGACTATGTTAGTCCAGCTGGACGTAGGCCTCTCCTATTAACTATGCGTATAGACGCATTAGGAGGTAAATGGGCATAATCGCCACGCTGGGCAAGCGGATTGACGATCTCAGTAATGTGTCCACTATGATGACGCTGCTGCCCATAATCAATCTTTTATCTAAAAATGGTCAGTGACACTTCAAGCCCTTAGTCGACTCTTACGACACCGGCAGGTGGTGGTGACAAATGTATTCTTACTGCCGTCACCACACGACTCCCCTCCTAATACGCAGGCAAAATTATTGACGTATTATACGATACTCATAATAAAATTGGTATCTCAACGGGATTATTTATAATGGTTTATATACCACGTCAAAGCTAAGACACGTTGCAACTGGAATGTGCGACATTCTTAGGTTCTACAGCAGGGAAAGATATGTTGCACGTAATGAAAATACATGAAACTGCTAGCTCCTAGCCTTTCTTGCGGATTTTTCAAATGCGCAACACTAGACTTATTAGAAATGGATAGCTGTTTGAAGTTGAGAGAACATCATCATCATCATCATCAGCCTATGTTAGTCCAGCTGGACGTAGGCCTCTCCTTTTAACTATGCGTATAGACGCATTAGGAGGTAGGTAAATGCCCATAATCGCCACGCTGGGCAAGCGGATTGACGATCGCAGTAATGTGTCCACTATGATGACGCTGCAGCCCATCATCAATCTTGTAGAATGGTCAGTTACACTTCAATCCCTTAATCGACTCTTACGACACCCGCAGGAGGAGTTGGGGTGGTGACAAATGTATTCTTACTGCCGTCACCACACGGCAAGAGAACATACACCAAAGAAAATGTTCAGAAATTCTAAGATATTTTCCTTCATTAATAATATGATTTATGGATCTTCAGTTTTTTCGGTACAACTAAATTCATCTGTCATGTTAGTAGACTGCCTCAAATATAAATTATTGATGTCTTTGAAATTTGAAATCTATATTTCATCAAAGGCTGAAAATAGTGATAAAGGTGTCTCGAAATCAGCATAAATAATTATGTATATATGTACAACACCAGGTAGGTACCTCATCAAACATGATATTTATCATCATTGATGGCTATTCAAAACGTGTTTTAATGTAGGTAGGTAAATATTTCTTATTAATTTTTTTTCTGTCTTTATTCCTGAGGATAGTACCTAGTAAATAAGGTATTATACATAAAGAAATAACGCTGGTTACCGCGTTAGTTACATTATTAAATAAAACCTATACACCTGTATTTGTTAATTCAGCTGTTAGTTATCTGAATAAAAATAAAATAAAATAAGTAAAGACTAAGTACTGGTATTCTCCAATTTAAATGCAATTCCCCTAAATACCTCTAAGGAAAAGCACTTTATAATTCTGAAAATTATAACATCATTTGCGTCAACCGTGTACCGTGAATTCTGAGGAAGTTTCTACTAAACGACTTTGTTTGATACAATTATGTTGTTTTTTAAAGTATTTCAAATTATTCTTGAAAAAGTTGATGAATACCTACTACTAACCAAGTACTAATAATAAAAAGGTATCCGATACAAATAGTATATTTCAGAATACGAACTTAAAGTTAAATATTTAAGTAAACTTCATCAAAAGTATCCTAGAGAGAAGATAAGACCCAAAAGCATTATCAATGAAGTAACAGTCTTACTTATACAACTTTACATAAAAAACATAAAATACCTACGCTGTAGTAGTAGTACGAGTAAAGTATGTATACTAAGAAATTGTACGTGAGCCCAGAGGCCAATTCCTAACGCACAGTCGCGAACGAAACGCTACTGTCTTTGTTGCACTAATAAGAAAAAGTGGCACAGAGAGAAAATTGCGATACGCTATCCAACTGAGCGTTAGCAATTGGCATCTTAGCAACATCATTTTATCTGTTTAAAATATGACATATTTTAACGAACGAACGGTCTTCTAAAATGAGTAATTTATCAATAAATATCCAAATTCTACCTTAAATAATTCGGAACACCTGAACATGCTTTTATAAAGGAAGCCGTTCGAGTAAAAGCCGAGGTAATGGTTCGATTAAAATTGTAAGGCCGCCCCGCGCCTTCCCACCTGTCAATTATAAGAAATATTTCAAAGGCTCCGTCACAATACCGAACGATCATTAGGGATATCAATCTTTGTCTGAGGACAATCGTGTTTAGAATGTTCGTGAACATCGAACACCGGGATAATGAGTCCATTGATTGTTTTCGTTTCTCATCTGTGTTTTGATGAGCTTGTAATTTAGCCTTTCTGTTTTAAAGAATAACCACTCCGCAGCCCGCAGGTTATATTGCAGTTTTGCATTTTGCTGTTAGCGTAAGGTGCAATATTCGGTGCATATTGTAATAGAAAATGGTCGAGTAAAATAGTACTGCGACGGCAAAATAATAACGATAATTCATCTAAGAAAGCGAGCTTTACTGTGTCGTATAATTAAGAGAATAATCTAGAAAAATAGTAACATTCTACTCGGACACATTATCGTAACTCGGAAATCTGCTGTTTCGCTATTTCATTCGGATCTTCCATTACTCTTCAGACTCTTCACGTTTAGAACTATTACTCCTTATAAGTGTTTCCGAAATGAGATAATCTGAAGTACGCAAACCTCATTTAGCATACAACGTCGATCGACCACAGACATTAATTGAGCGTCGCTAAGCCGCGGGCGCGTCGCGACGGCACGCTCCGGCATCCCAAATTTGATAGCGGCTTGTGATCTTTGGTTTAAACATATTGAACGCCATTAGATTGTTTAAGTACTTTGGCTTTAACTGTTCAAGGGTGGTCGTTAACACCTGATTGATGACCAGTGTCGCCGAAGCACAATTCTTTTGCTCCAAAAGTATGGTCAAGTTATGACTAGATAAATCTTTTTCATCCATGTCATTTTTTGCCGTGTGGTGACGGCAGTAAGAATACGTTTGTCCCCACCCCAACTCTTCCCGCGGGAGTCGTAAGAGTCGAAAAAGGGATTGAAGTGTCACTGACCATTCTTTTATTTGATTGATAACGGGCAGCAGCGTCATCATAGTGGACACATTACTGCGATCGCCAATCCGCTTGCCCAGCGTGATGATTATAGGCATTTACCTCCTAATACGCATAGTTAGTAGGAGAGGCCTACGTCCAACAGTGGACTGAGATAGGCTGATGATGTGAAATCTTTTTCTTCACAGAACTGCGTATCAAATCTATGATCTGGACATATTGAACGCCATATAAGTAAATCAAATCTTTGGTTTTCAACTGTTCTAAGCTTATCATGAGCACCTAACTAATCAATGATCACCACTACTAATTGAAGGTTTTAGCTACACTTTACTAAAATGGAAAATTCCAGTTGACAAATAAGAATTGTACATCGCTAAAACACTTTGTTCGTACTTGTTTACATAAAGTACCTTTTAAAACTTGAAGCAGACGCGTCGTGCTCTTTAAAAGCTTGTAAAAGTAAAAACGTTGGCAGACAGCATAAAACTGCCTAGTTCGTTACTAATTGGAATAGGGCGAGCAACGTTTAATTACCCTAAGAGCCTTATTAATTGGTAAATTTTACGAAAACATTGTTAAATGAATCATAAGGTTCTTGTTTTAAGTAGATTACTTATTCTGTGAGTGTTATAGATTATGTTCATTAGGTTTAACTGTTTCAAGAAGGTATTTCGTTAAATTTTCAAAGCCTCTTGTTTAATATTGTACTAAACAGACTTATTACAATAAGTCCCAATGGAAGCTTAGACATGAAGCGTAAGCATCCTTCGGCTTACAAAATTTCCTTTTGTAATTTTTTTACTTACCTACTAGGTGCAAGGTACTGCGTGGTGAGTGGTGACGGCAGTAAGGACGCATTTGTCGACTAAGGGATTGAAATGTCAATAAATATTTCTATATAGATAATTGATCATGGGCAGCAGCATTATAGTGGACACACTCTACTGCGATCGCTAACCTAAATAATCGTTGCCTTCGTTATTAAAACAACAGCTTTTAAAGCAACAATAGGTTTGACGTTTACTTTAATCGTACTCCATGCACAATTTCGTACCGTTTAGACTTTGCTTTATGAGTTTATAGCTTCTTACAGTAATTTCAACATATTATTTGCGCAATACGATCCGAAATGGCTGAGGCAATTACGGAACATACCTGAAGTAGAAGATGTATTATTGTGGGCAGGAACTATAAATGACGAGAAATACTACAGATACACACTGGGTGCTGGATTCTTCGAACCCTGAGGTTCCTATAGTGCCAGGTTCATGTTTTTTCTTGTATTACTATGAGAACGAAAATGGAAATTAGTAAAGTTTAAGTCTTGCCTGCTGAGCGTCCCTCTGACCAAAATGGCCGATGTAGTTAGGGAACACAGTGAAGTTGTAGGAGACACGGTGTTGTTGGCAGAAGCTCACGATGACTGGCAGGCACACGCCGGGGGCTGGGTTCCTAGAGCCCGGAGGTTCCGTGGGCGCAGGGAATGTCACCACCGAGCTGCGGTTCACCACTTGTGACACGTACTGGAAATAAAAGATCTTGTCAGGTTGGTACTTGAAAAGTTAAGGGAGCCTGAACCTGAATAAAATTTATTTTACTTCTGGTGCTTTGCATGCGAAAAACGTTAATCTGATGTAATCTTTGAGAAAGACAACGCTAATTACATACTTAAAAGACAAACTTAGAGTGAATAATGCGTCCGTGATAAAGTTGTCGAGACTTAGGTTTAGGTATTATACGTCATTTATTAACGAAATCATGGTGGTGGATTTCCAGAAACATCCTTTCAAGCGTAAAATTACTGAAAGTCTAATCACGTGTAACAAATTTTATACACACTGTAAAATCAATGTGAAGAAGGTGACACATGAAAGTTTTTCAGCATTTCTACGAATTTGTTCGTTAGTTACGTTCTTAAAACAGTCAGTTTAAAAATATTCTGCCCAAAAAGATTTGCTTCTAAAATCCGTGCCAAAACTATACCCCAACATACCCTTAATGGACCTAAAAATGTACGCAGAATTAATTTTAAATAGCCTGAACAAGCGCAAACTGTTCCCGACATTCCGGCGTAAGAATGGCCGTCCCTAAGCAAAAATTTTGTTAGATATGCCGTAATTAAGCGGCCCTTGGTGCCTCTCAAAACGCTGCTTATTATTACTGTTTTGGTAAAAATGTACCTAGCTACGTACGTGTTTTTATGTTGCAAACATCTGTTACAGTTTTTATGTTTTATGTGAGATTAGTAAAATAAAATCAGAAATAATTGTAGTATACTTGAACAATTTTGAGCTGAGCTCGTTCTCTTAAAATTCCAGTAGCCTTGGGTTGTAAACCACAAAGTAATATAACAAGCGCTCAGTAAAAGCAGAATATAACCGCCGTAGAAAGTTAGTATAGATTATCGACAATATCGACTCTATTATTTGCACAATAGACTACAAAATAAAAAAAAAACTAAATAATGGTGCTCATAACTTTTTCTACATTATATAACTGCCAGGTAGTCGAAAAAAATTGTTGAGTAGAAAAAGGACAATATGGTACCGTAAGTAAATGTTCACTAGATTATCGGCTCTGTACCCTTATCCTAACAATAACAATGCGTTGACCAAAAAATAACACTTCCCACATTTTGCACTTAGAGATAAAAGGCGTGCCGCCAGGATCATTAGTCGCGTGCCATTATTTAGTTTGTATATTTTGTTGTCTATTGTGCAAAGAATAGAGTCGATAGTCTATACTAACTTTCTAAGGCAGTTATATTCTGCTTTTACTGAGTGCTTGTTATCTTACTTTGTGGTTTACAACCCAAGGCTACTGGAATTTTAAGAGAACGAGCTCAGCTCAAAAACGTTCAACTATAGCAACGTGCAACTTCCATTAACTGAATTTTGTTAAGAAGTTAAAAAGAGGAAGTAAATTTGTTATCATGGCCCAAAGATACAGAAGAGTTAAGGAGACGTTTTCAGAACCCCACTCAGCATAAAGCGATGAGTTGGCAGTAGTTGTTTTCAATTAGATACATACTCTTCATCTTACTGAATCATCTTGACTACACAACGCTTTCCTTTCTTTAATCCGTCTGTTACGTACGATACAGTAAACTGGGGCACTATTCCGCGTTGGCCGACAAGTTAAGATTAGATTAGGATCGTATTGGATGAATCGTAATTGTATCGGTCACGAGCTTCACTGTTGCTGGGCAGCAACAGTGAAGCACACAAATTGGTTGCGAAATGTGAACGAGATTGAATATTCAATTTTTATCGTGATTGATTTGATGAAAGCATCATTGTTTGCAACTTTTAGGAATACCGTTAGAGAAGGTATGAAATACCGTATAATTTCTCAAATACCCTTTTGTTTGAAAATCCAAAAACAGTTTCCGAGCAATTTCCCGGTCGCTATCGGCTGGTGATTGATCTATCTGCGGACAACGGACTTGTCGATAGTGACGATTTAATCTGATGTGGCGCCGAGGACGGTAGAAGCGGCTTTAGTACCCGTTCACACAATTTTGGAGTTGACTGCCTCTTTTGCGATTGTTGACTGCGCAGCAAAGTTATCCGTCTAGGATTTTGTTTCTACATACTTCTTCCTTTGCCCGACTATTTTTGACTAGATACTGTTGGAAATTAAAATTATTCTATCCACTGAGATGCTTCATATAACGAGCTGAGGCTACGTATCATCACTCTTATTTTATATATAGTAAAGTGTATTAAATGCATTTGCATGTGAGTGGCTACCGATTCTCGCGATTTTTATGAACAGGTAAAATAAATATATATGATGTTTTGTTAAACAAATTAAATACTGCGGTATTTTTACTAATCATGGCAGAGGTGACGTCGTGGTAAGTCGTGGTAGGATTAAAAACGCACGATTTAGCGCTCAATTTCATTCATAAAACTTATTGCGTTTACTTTCTTACTGTACTTTTGAATTATATTGGAAGGGTGGATCGCTGATCTTCCAGCAAACATGTTGACATACATGTGGTAAGCCAATGGAACCTACAGTAGAATTTCGATGTTGATACGCGAGACTTTTTGCTTGCACAAATTATCACCGCAAATCATTGATGATAATAATTAGGGAAACTATAAGTAAGTAAAACCATAGCGACAAGATACAAAGCGGCCTAGATGATATTGGTTCATCGAACAAAGTTTTCCTAATCCCTTGTACTCTTTGAGATTCGTTCACTTCACGAATCAAGAGAGCGCGGTAAAACATCAGTCTTTGAACTAAAGGTCCGACGTAGATTGACTTGTTTCGACGAGATATTGACCACCACTCACAGACTCCGCACGCATTACTAAGACTTATAGGTCAATAGTGTTCTTAAATATGTATAACAGCTGTTATAGATAAATTCACCAAAGCTGGCAGAAAGTATCCATGTGTGGATATCAAAATGACAGTCGATAAAAGTTCGGACGCAATACACACAATGATATACGCATTTCATTCGGTTCGTGCCAGCTTTAGTGAATTTACCTGTACCTATATCTATTACGATAATTTAATATCAATCATCTCTCTTTCACATACTAGTATAATATAATATTGTTTTTTTTACGCTGTATTACGTACGTCTTTAGACCTTAGTATAAGAAAACTAAAAATTGGCAAACTAAAAAGTATGACTAAATGTAAAGGTAATCCGAAGTATAAGGTAATCTTATCCCAGAAACTTTTGAGTAGTGTGTTATCGCAAAAAATATCAAACTGGCAGAAATATTGAGGCACTTACGGTGATGCGATGACCACGTAGTATCAGCATTTTTGTAAACAATTTTCAAGTACTTATTCAAATATATCTAATAACAACCGCTTTTTAAATGGTGCGACAAGATGTTTTATTTATTTTCCCCGCAAGAAAATCGGTGGAGTAAATTAAAAATAACAGAGACACAGACATTTTACATTTACAACGAATATGCTCTCAAAAGTAAGAATAAATATTAGATTAATTTTAAGCAGAACAGGGAAATAATATAAAAAGAAAATATACGTTTCAAGGTATAATGTCTAAATATTGCTGAACCTTTAAAGGGCAATTCCATGTAAGAGTGTAATGAAAGTGACCAATTTCTGGCATGTTTATTAATTAATTGTACAAATTTTACTGTTGTTACGTCTAGACATCAAAATAATACTTATACAGATATAGTGTAACATTTACACTTGCATCATAAGTAATTAAACAGTCTTTCAAATGGTCACTTTCATTACAGTTACATGGATTTACCCCTAAAATAATAAAAGTATAAAAAGGTTACATGCCCCATCTATTGGTAAGTGATTTGAGGGATTGGAATCCCCATGTTAGCAATAGTTACAACACAAATGACGTACATGTTTGAAGCATTCGTTGATATTATATGTATATGTTGTGGGTTTTTACTCTGCTCGTGTACCCTTCAAAGTAACAAGATTAACCGATTAACTTTTGTAGTACTACTGCGGCCACGAAAATTGCTTAAGCCGAAAAAAGGTAATGTGAATGACCCTTTTGAGATAAGTAGGCACTCATTTGTTAAAGTGTTTCAGTGAGAGGATGAGATGTACAACGCTTTTGTATGCAAAGTTCTAAGGTAGCCTATTTTTGTAGTGCTTGATGTGAGATTATTAATTATGGCCAGACATGGCAATAACGTCAACCAATGCGCGTCGTCTATACAGATATATAGCCTCACGCCTAATAGATGCCGCTGGTGACCAGAAGGCTGGTCAATATTTCGCTCAGCGAATAAGCATTGCCATACAACGTGGCAATGTCGCCAGCCTTCTGCGCACACTGCCCATTGGCAGCGATTTGGGCGAGATTTTTTATTTGTAGGTTCCTTTAATTTATGTGTATTTTTTATATTATTAATTATTGTCAATAAGTACCTAGTGTTTAACTAATTATGTGTCATTGAATGTACCTACTATTATGAAATAAATAACAAACGTTTATGATAAAAAAAAAACAAAAAAAAATAACGTCAACTAACTGGGGACTTCCTTTAGGTATTAAATTCATCGATAAGTGAATACTCATTTCGAAATGACATTTCATGTTAGCCGATATTTTCAGCGGATAAATACAAAATAACTAAAATAATATGCAGATTACTACACAGCAATGATACCTAGGTACTTTTTTAGGATATATAAAATACTTATAAAAATCAAATTTAATAACCAACTATGTTTTAATATTTGATCAATTTCCGTCCAAAGTAAGCTTAATTCTCGACAGCCTCACAACTAAGTCTAATTTAGATAAATTAGGTATATCTAATTAAATATAACGTAATTAAATCTCGAAGTCATTACTTCTGACATAAGAAAGAATATCTTATCGATAAAATAATATCTAATGGATGTCCCTAGGAAAATTTTGTCCGTGGCTCCGATATATCTGATGGCGACTGTACGAGTGTACGTATTCGGAATTTGTACGAAATTACTATTGTAATTTCGTACAATATTTACGAATATTTAATATTTTCAGCATAGTCAACGAATGATAACTACATAAATAGACTATTTTGTTTTGAATAATATTGATGTCAAATTTAAATATTTATCAAACGGGTTACTCACGTAATTTAAGTCGATAATTGCTCGACATGTTTCGATCCATTTAGAGGATTCTCATCAGTATACGTTGGGCTTTGATCACGGGTACTCCATTATGAGGATCCTCTAAATGGATCGAAACATGTCGAGCAATTATCGACTTAAATTACGTGAATAACCCGTTTGATAAATATTTAAATATGTTTGAGTCTCACGTTAGTTATAATTCTAAAATTGATGTCAATTGATGCCCACCCACATAGGAAATAGGCATACAAAAATTTCCTCTTACATGAAAGGAAGATAACACCAACCCACGCGTCTGTAATACCTTTTACGTACTTGTAATATGAATCCATAAATATTGACAGCTAAAATCTGGATACGAATATTATCTGAATAGCATGTCATTTAAGTTACTATTGTAGTAAAGTTTTGTGTAAAAATAAAGGTCTAACACTTATTTTACAATTATAACTAACGTGCGACGAGACTCAAACATAGGCATTCAAATATTATCGAACCGGGAAAAGAATAATCGAAAGCATAATTTATTTCTGCGACGTGTAATTTTCACACTTAGCATTCTCTTCACATGCGGTGAAAACAAAGGCACAAAGAAACCCCTGGCGCCGAGAATTTGTCAAGAGGCAGCGACAATAATAATTCAGCCTTTGTATGGCGGCCTCTTTTCATTTAAAAAAAAACTTCAGCAATACAATCCGCATCGAAACACGACTTTGGATCGTGAGGCTATAAAAATTTTGAATGCTTCGAAAAAGTTTTATGGTTATTTTTAGAATTCCCGGGAATGGCCAAAGATTTGACGGCGGCGGATTGCGAAAATATTTATTCTGCGGAACGTGTTTTTCTTTGTTTTTCCTGTTTTCTTTAGCCTATGGAATGGGTGACCAATAAATAAATTCATAAAAAAACCTTTTAAGCCGCAGTTCATTTGAACTTGAATACAAAATATTTAAAGTTGTATAACGTTGTCAAAGAGCAATAATGATAAAGATGTTAATAAGGAATCATCGCAAGCGCTGAAAGAAAATATTGTTTAAGTACTTTGTTTTTTTTACTATAAACTACCTACGACGTCATAAGTAGAAGTACCAGTGCTTGAAAATGCACTAGTATTCGATGAGCACTGTAAGTATATCAATGTTAAAATGGTTAAACTCGAACAACTAATCTTTTTTATCTCGAATTTAAGCCTTGTCGCTTTGACATAAAGTGTCCATGACTGGTACTTTTACTAACTTTCGTTCTCGTTTTTTTGTATCAAATTTCTTCTCCTAGGTCAACACTTCACGTCTACATTATTTAAGTTTGTCGCTTCTTGCTATTCGTACTTACAAGTTGGTTCCCCAGACTAACGTGCCCAGCGCGGGAGCGCTGAAGGCCAGCTGCATCACTCGGTTGTGCCTCGTTACTCGCAACTGCAGCATCTGCTCAGTAGTAAGTAGGTACTTGCACATCGGCTCAGTAGTCTGTAGGTACAGCATTGCATTTTGAAATACGCAAACAGCACCTGGCGAAGACGCAGAGTTGAGGGCCAGCTGCATCAGTCGGTTCCGCCTCTCCACCTCGCACCAGTTGCACCTGCAGTATCTGCTCAGTAGTCTGTACCTGCACAGCGGGGTTGGCCCTGAAGTACGCGAACAGCGCACCAGTGATGGCGAGGAGCGCCACAGCGTTGAGGGCCAGCTGCATCACTCGGAACTTGTGCGGGGAGCCCTCGTTGTTCACACCCCGCATATCCCGCAGCATCTGTTCACAAACACTGTGGTCAATAATTATGTCGATATACTGTTTAACCCAGTTTCACTTACAACTTGTAATATGCAATGAATTTTACACAACCAGTTTTGTAAATTAAAAGTAATATGACATGTATTAAAATATTTTTTCCATCATAAAACATCGTAAACGTATATATCTGTAACACAGGCTTTGTCAAGGGGCAAAAACGCAAGATAACAACAGGCTTCGTCATAATTATTATTAGTCATCGTTATCAACGTGCACTTTCCGTGGCAATGGCTATGGTTGACAGAAAAAGTAACAAATGTGAAAATGCGATTTTGTTCTATTACTCCTACTCTCAGTAAAAATAGTACTCTCCTTAGGATGCATACAAACTATATACTACTTTAAAAAAGAAAAAATCTAATGTCATTAATTAATGACACAAAATAGTAACTTAAATGTCATTTTGCGAAGTCTTTATTTTAAGTAAAATTAATATTCAAGTGGATTAAGATCAGTGTTATATAATGGATTATTCAATTTGACATGAACATTTGACAGCCGAATCTGTTTTATTTTTTTTTGTCGTTTACTCGTTTGATCAGTGTTTTTTGAATAAGTGATTAAAATATGTATAGGCAATTAAATATTATAATTAAAATTACAATGATTTCGGAAATTTTAATAATTGATAAAATACCTGTGTATTTGATTTTTCTGTCGACCATACTTTGCCACCAAAACCGCACGTTGATAACGATGACTAATTATTATCTAATTTATCTATAGGTATACTGACACGACTGATCTAAAGAAATCATCCGGAACCGTACCTGGCGCTTCCTACGTACGTACATACGTGGCGTACCTAAAGTTCCCATTACACCGACTTCGTTGCCGCGTTGAATGGCCTAAGAAATCTGTAGCATCAGGGAGGATCACACCTCCTATCCTTCAGCCAGAGTAAAACAAGTTTTGTTTTGAAAGTAATATTCGACGGCAGCAAAGAATAAACGGACAAATGCAATTTTACCGAAATTCACTTTTTTGTTTAAATAACCTTATAATAACGTCTTTTATGTTGCATTTAATTTTCAGCACTGTATTCGTATTATTTAAGATTTTTTCGGAAGTATTTCAAGACATCTTCATGTACGTTTTAAAACAGTTCGATGTAGAAACGGTCATAGCAAGTTGTCCGTTTATTTATTGGAGTACCTTATATTGACAAAAATGTAAACAAAGATATCAGTCAGGTGTCGCGTTTGTCATTGTGCGGGTAGTTTTTGCGAGATTCCATTATTAATTATTATGTTTGCTAAACTAATGTGGGTGAGTATATTTTATTTAACTAAATATGTTTTCAGGGTGTACTTACTATAATCAGACTAACATAAAATTATAAACGCAATTTGATTTTCCCGTGTATAGGAAGATAAATGGCAGTTATCCTCATTTATAGTTACTATTATCTAGCGTAAATAAAGACATCTACGCTATTTCCATAAATACATATATTTTTTTAAATTATAACCAATAACTAAATTTGTATTACTTTTTTTAAGCATTGCGCTAAATTTTATGAAAATCGGTTCATTATTTTAAAGAAAAACACTGTTTTGCCTTAAAACACCTGTAGTGTAAAATTGCAGTTCTGCAGATAACCTTTTATTCTTTGCTGCCGTCGTATTGATTTCAAGTAAGTGCGTATGTAACATATTTTTTTATGCATTTGAATACCTGTGTTTTAAATAAATACAAACAAAATAGATGCTTGCAACTCTTTCAAGAATTTCCGATACCTTCGGGCGGTACTCTGGGATATTACGATCATTTTTAAAAACGTAGTAGCGATTTAGATCCTTGTGCCTTAGACATACGTTCTAAAATGTACACCTATTTAGAATGTACACTAGAAAACCGAGTCCCAGCAAACACAGACAATCCAGTACTCACTGAATCCGTTTGATTAGGACCTCTCGATATGCAGTGGGCCGCAATATTTGCAGTGCTCAAAGTCAGAGACTGCTGTACTGTACCTACAGCAAGTTTCAGAGAAATCGGACCGTTCTTGCACTTTATACTAATGAGTGGCCAGTTTTCACGATTTTCACTATATTTCAACAAGTATCGGGTCTTAATCGTGCATAATACATTTATTTAAATTTATTAATTATCAAGTCGTAACGTTATGCCCATAGTCGCAGCGCAGGCAGACTTTCTCTTGTCTGCCTGTGACCACGACGTGCGTAAGTAACGTCACAAGTAATAATGATCTCTTTTCAAATGCGCACAGTTCTTCGGTCGGATTACGATATGATAATAGTCTCGAACATGGTGGGTATTGACTGATGTATGTTTATAAAAACGTATTCGTGATTGACGATCTTTTATATTTACACTAATAATCAAATCATATATTAGGTTTATCATCATCTTTAAACTCAATGGACTAACAATATTCAGAGATGACTTTATATTGGGTTTTGGCATTTCAACTACTGACAGGTGCATAATATACTTTATTCAATGAACTAGCGACCCGCCTCGGCTTTGCACGGGCACTATACCTACATAAAAACCTTCCTATTGAATTATTATAATGTAATATTACTAATTACCTATTTAAAAAAATCTCATCAAAATCCGTTGCGTAGTTTTAAAGATTTAAGCGTACAAAGGGACATAGGGACAGAAAAAGTGACTTTATTTTATACTATGTAGTGATAAACAAAAACACCCATTTACGTAAAGCTATAAGAGCTTTATTTACTTATTTACCGCCACTGATCGACACCCAAGAAGGGCGTTCTAATGAGTTCTGTTCGCCCCTAATCAACGCCGAAACGGACTTCAACCAATGTAGCAAATAGGAAATAGGTTCGCGAACACGAAAACTACGAGTCTAACACGGGATAAGAACACAATTTGCATTTGAGGCTGAATCTCATTTGTTTTAATCCGTTGGACAACTGGTAGCCGAACTGAGTAGAAAATGTTTCGATCTTATTTGCAAGTTGTGATTTAGGCGTTCGTAGACTTTAGCATTTGGAAAGGAAAATGCGTCAGATGATTCATTATTTGAGATATTTAACCGATCATAAAGTTGTAAAGGTTAAATTCGAAATAAAAAAATTTTTGAAATTCGAATTTAAAACTCACTTTCACATGAAACATCACTTTGATTTGATATGATGATGTCTTCCCAGACGTATCCGTAGACGGGCCTTCCGGCCGCATTGGAAACCTGATTTTCGAAATCAGTAGAGGAAACGGAATTATTCGTCTTGTTTGAAAGCCAGGTTTCCTAGAAATAAATCAAAGTCTGTTTTAGAAACTCCCACGGAATACAGAATGACAAATTTGCTTTCGAAACTTCAAAATAAACCGCGATAAGTGTAGGTCTACCGTTCGGACTAGTGGAGCGTTAGGATTATTATTACAGATCATTTATAGAGTATTTTTATGAAATAAAACAAATAATATTGTATATTTTGAAATGTGTATTAGTGTATAAATAAAACATTTATAAAAATTTCTGTAAATAGTCTAGTAAGTATTTTATTTTGCCGGGGTTATTTAATGAGTTTAATGACAAACGAATGCTTTGTCTCGAATCTTTCTGAATAGTATATTGTGCATCTAGGGAGGTAAGTACGGTAACATTAACGAGAGTGTTAGAAGCCCGACGCCGTAGGCGGAGGGCTTTTAATAACTCGAGTTAGTATGCCTCTTACTCCCGCGATGCATGCAAGCAATGGCGCGCTTAGAATCCAAGAGTGATGAAAAAGATTTATATCGGTCGGTCGGTAGTTGATAAATGTGAACCCACCCTACATTAAGAGATATTAGAATAAACAGTCTTGAAGCATATCTCGAGTATCATTGACGCCTACCCTGACATGGCGCAGCCGGTGGTTATTTAAATACTGATGAAAGTGTATTGGTAGTAATAATAAGTGAGCGGAACTTTGTGCGGGATTAATTAATATGGAAACGGTACTCACGCCGCCCACCCCGTTTACGTACGATCAAAGTCTGTTGAACATTACATCGGGCAGTTTAAGTGACAGTTGGAAAAAATGGAGTAAAGGTTTTAACATATATTTTGATGCGTATGAACTTTCTAAAAAATCACCGGAGATACAAGTAAATATATTGCTACATATAGTGGGTGAACAGTGTCGGGAATTGTACGAACAATTGAATGTGAAATGTACGACGGTAGGACAAGTATTAGATGAATTTAAAAAATACTTTGAACAAAAGAAAAATTTAACGGTCGAGAGGCATCGATTTTTTACAAGAAATCAGGCAGAGGACGAAACAATAGAACAGTATGTGTTCGATTTGAAGAAACTATCAATGTCATGTGAATTCGGAACTTTATGCGATTCTTTAATTAAAGATAGACTGATATGCGGCATCACAAGCAAGGCTATACGAGAGAGATTATTACGCGAAGCCGATTTAACTTTAGAACAAGCCATGGAGATTTGTAGGGCAGCTATAGTGTCAAAGGTGTATTCCGAGAAAATTATAGAAGAATCGCGCGAGCAATCGGTGCATAAGATAATTAGCGGCAGCGGCGACACTAACCATTTATCGCAGGATAATAATGTGTGGCGTATATCTCAGCGAGGCTACTATGGTCGCGGCCGCGGCCGGTACCCAGCGGCGCGAGGCGGCCGTGGGGCCGCGCGGGGCGCAGGTGCGTGGAGCGGGGCCGGCGCGGGCGCCTGGCGCGCGCCGGGACCCGCCGCGGCGGCGCGCTTGGCGGCCGGCGGGAGCGACGGAGGCAATCGGGGTGCATTTAACGACCACCGAAGTTGTAATAAATGTGGGATGAAGCACGGAAAATCTAGTTGTCCCGCGTACAGGAAGAGATGTCTGAGGTGTTCGCGTATGAATCATTTTTCACGCGTGTGTGGCGTGTATCAAATAGAGGAGTCTGACCACCAGGTAATATATTGTCTTAATAATGATGTAGATGAGTGGTCGATTGACTTAAATATTAATGGTTACAGTTTAAAGTTTAAAATTGACTCGGGAGCTGACGTTAACGTTATACCTTTGCGTTACTTGTGTCGTATCGGTTTAAGTAAGGATAACTTGATAGCGACCAATACGCGGTTACATGGTTACTCGGGAACTACTATAGATGTCATTGGGAAGTGTTTTTTGAAAGTAAATTATAAAGAAAAAGATTATTTCTTAGAATTTAAAGTCGCGGATGTGACGTCTAGTCCTATACTAGGTCGTACCGATAGCAAGCAAATGAATTTGATTCAACGAGTATTTGCGGTTAATATAGAGGACAAATCGAACCTTCCGGCTTTTGTGAAGGACTATCAAGATGTGTTTCAGGGTATAGGTTGTTTGCCGGGCAGTTATAAAATTACATTGAAACGCGATTGCAAGCCAGTTGTGCACGCTCCAAGAAAAGTGCCAATACCACTACGGGAAAAAGTTAAGGCTAAATTAGAGGACATGGAGTGCCAAGGTATCATAGAAAGGGTTGAGGGCCCTACAGACTGGGTCAATAGCATGACCATAGTGAAGAAGTCAAATGGAGATCTTAGGATTTGTTTAGATCCTAAGGAACTGAATTTAGCCATAAAACGAGAGCACTTTAGGTTACCTACGTTGGATGAAATTGTTTCAAATTTGTCAGGTGCTCAGTATTTCAGCACACTAGATGCTACTAATGGTTTTTGGCAAGTAAAGATAGAGAACAGTGAACTTTGCACGTTTAACACACCATTCGGCCGATACAAATTTTTACGTATGCCCTATGGTATATCATCTGCGTGCGAGGTTTTTCACCGGAAAATTTACGAGAATTTTGATGATATAGAAGGAGTTTGCATGTATGTGGATGACATTTTGGTGTATGCGAAAACTAAATCAGAACATGATGAACGCTTGCGACAGGTGTTAGACAGGTGTCGCAAGATCAATTTAAAATTAAACTTTAACAAATGTAGATTTGGCTTGGAAGAAATTAAATATTTAGGACATAGAATTACAAGAAAGGGATTATATCCAGATGATAGCCATATCTCAGCCATAACTAATATGCCGAGACCGCAGAACAGTAAAGATGTCGAGCGTCTGTTAGGACTCACAACTTATGTAGGTAATTTCATACCTAATTTATCAGATAAAACCGAACCACTTAGAGAATTGCTAAGAAAAGATATAGAATGGCACTGGACTGAGAGACACGAAAACACATGGAAAATTATACAAAAATGTTTGTCCGAGAAACCTGTGTTGCAATATTACAGCATCACTAAGCCTATTACGCTATCGGTGGATGCGAGCAAGAGTGGCTTGGGGGCGGTACTATTGCAAGATGGCCTCCCGGTGTGTTACGCATCAAAAGCTCTCACAAAGACTGAACAGAAATACGCACAAATTGAAAAAGAGCTTTATGCATGCGTATATGCATGTGAAAAATTTTATGGTTATATCTATGGACGCTCAGATATAACCATTGAAACTGATCATAAGCCTTTGATTAGTATTATTAAGAAACCTATAGTAGACGCCCCACCGCGACTACAACGCATGCTGTTAAGGCTTCAACCCTATACTTTCCAGTTGGTGTACAAGCCAGGTAAACTGTTGCATATAGCGGACGCGCTGTCGCGCGCTTACGAGCCGAGCGCGGGCGCGGCCGACGCCGGCGCCGGCGCCGCGCGCGCGCTGAACGACGAGCTCACGGAGGCGGTGCGGGCCTTGTGCGCATACAACGAATTAACAGATACGCATTATTTATCTTTACAGAAAGAAACAGAACAGGATGATGAGATGCGACTGTTAAGAAAATACATAATAAAAGGATGGCCGGAAGAGAAGAAAGACGTCGAGGACCCTATGAAGCCGTACTGGCAGTATAGAGAAGATCTGACAGAAGGAAATGGTTTATTATGGAAGGGATGCCGAATAATAATACCTAGAAAATTACGCACCGAAATGCTTCATAAAATACATTATGCGCACTTTGGTCTCGAAAAATGTATGTTAAGAGCGCGAGAATTGTTATTTTGGCCAGAAATAAACAATCAACTAAAAAATTTTATTTTCAACTGTCAGGCATGTTTAACTTTTAGAAAAAACAATACTAAAGAAGAATTGATTCCACACGAAGTACCTAGGAGACCATGGTCTAAAGTAGGTATAGATTTATTTCAGGTTAATGAAAAAAAATATATGTTGATTGTTGATTACTACACCAAATACGTAGAAGTACGCGAATTACGTAGCACACTCTCACATGTGATAATTGATGAATTAAAGTGTTCATTTAGTAATCAAGGTATCCCGGAGATAATCGTATCTGATGGTGGCCCTCAATTTGTTTCGCGGGAATTTAATAATTTTGCAAAAGAATGGCAATTTAATCACGTACGCTCATCGCCCCGCTATCCCCAGTCTAACGGTCAAGCGGAACGTAGTATTCAAGTGGTAAAAAATATAATTAAAAAATGCAGTTTTACAAGGACCGATTTCCGATTAGGTATCTTAGAATACCTAAATACTCCACTTAGTAATAATTTACCCTCTCCGGCAGAAATGCTTCAAAATAGAAAGTTACGTAGTGTTTTGCCGCTACGTGAAACAGTGCTTGACATGACAACGGACCCCAAAGTTAGAAACATTTTGATTAATCGTCAAATTAAATTTAAAAAATATTACGATCGAAACTCTAATAACTTGATTCCTTTAAAGGTAGGAGAAAAAGTGAAAGTGAGACATGAAAACAATAAAATTTGGATAAACGGCACAATTTGCGACATATTAAGAAATCGATCATACAAAATTTTAATGTATAACGGTAGTAAAATAATAAGGAACAGACGTCACATCATAGCGGACTCTCAACACCGTACGGAAGCCGACCCGGAGTGCGGGTTCGAATTTGACCACATACAGCCTACGTCAGCACAATTCGCGTCAACGTCGGCTCCCGATTCGAATATTGTTAACTTAAATGCAAACCAAACTAATGCTTATGTAACTCGTTCCGGCAGGACAGTGATACCTCCCAATAGATGGGGTAATTGGAGAAATTGGAATTAAATTGTGCCGATCATCTGGATACTGATTATAGTTATTAGCTAGCATTATTAATAATAATATTGTATACCTATAAGATAAGTTAAATAAGTCACCTTACAAATAATACAGGGTGTTTTTGTCGATTTGCTTTAAATTGGAGGCAGCATGCCTTATGTTATTTAGGTCAAGTACCTATAGGTTATTTCTCTAAGAAAGTAGTTTCTTAACACTTACTGTTATTGAATTATCAAAATAATAAAATAAAATAATATAATTATACATAGGGTAGGTAAATAATGTGAGTAGTGTTTGTGATGTTAACAATAGGTATACCTATCTCTAACCTATCCTAGTTAGTTAAAAAAAAAAAAAACTCTTTACAGTGCATTACGAGTATGTTCAGAAAATGTTCTTTTTAAGAGTAAACTTATGCGTAGAAAGTTTATTTTTTTCGCACGGCATGGTAGGTATAATAGTCTGGTTTTCCTTGTATTATGCATTGTAAGATGTTGTATGTTATACCTCTTGTATCATAAATAACTATTCATCGTTGTACCATTATAAGATAATAAAAATAATAATAATAGCCCCGTGCTTTGCAATCTATGATAATTCATATATTGGCTTATGTACTGGAGGAGTGAGCAAAAATATTGAAATAGCATAATGCATGCAATCAATGTATACTTTATAATATTATTCATAATATTAATATAAATGTTAATTAACTTTGTTAATGTACTTTTCATTTGTTTTTAAGAGAGGAGATGTCGGTAGTTGATAAATGTGAACCCACCCTACATTAAGAGATATTAGAATAAACAGTCTTGAAGCATATCTCGAGTATCATTGACGCCTACCCTGACAAGGCACACGGTGTAAAAGATTTATATCAGTAAAGAAAGTCGTCTAGGTAAAAGAGGTCCTGGGGCCTATTTCTCGAAAGCTTGTTGTAACTTGTAATACAAGCGGAAGTTCTTATCTTATTAATGATTTTAAAAAGAGAGTTCCACTTGTATTACATGTTACAAGCTCATATTTTACAGACAAACGGGTCTTAATCGCGTAAACTTACGTTTAATTATATCCTGACGTTTCGGGCATGACGTTACACCCGTGGTCGCAGGCAGACTGGCGAGAGAATGTATCAACACCTTCGAGCTGCGCGGGTTTTTCGAACTACCCGCACTTGATCTTGATTATTCACTTCTAGGCTAGGGTTGTCACTAGGCCTACACACAACACTCACAACATCCAATGACTTAAAAATGGATGTTTCACCACGCTTACATTTGTAAATCACGGGATTCCACGCGGACGAGATTCCTTGCCCCTCATTTTGATTAAAATTCCGATGTTTCTTAATTTCAATAGCTTCACGTACTTTTCGGCTATGATGTATACGCTCGGTTGAGAGGACTTTCGGGTTATGGAGCTCAATCCAGTGGTTAGGTCCGGACTCCAACAAATGCTCGGCCACAGCAGACTTATTCGTTTGACGCTTTTTAACAGCCGTGATATGTTCCTTGACCCTTTCCGCTATGGTGCGTTTGGTTTCCCCAATATAGGAACTACCACAGCTACAATCGATCTTATAAACGCCCGGTGTGTGATAAGGTAAAACATCCTTAGGCGACCTTAGATGACCTGCCACCTTTGATAACGGCATGTAAACGGTTGGTATGGAATACTTATTCAAAAGCGTACCTATTTTGTCCGTTACACCCCTGACATAAGGCAAAAATGCTGGTCGCCTTGTAACATCTGGATGTTTCTTCCTCGGTGTTCGTCTGGGTTGCCGCCTGTTCATTATGTAGCCATTTCTCTTCAGAACCTCCTGAACGTGTGATAACTCAATTTCTAGAAATTCAGGGTCACAAAGGTCATGTGCTCTGTTCTTTAGAGAATTAACCACAGACTGAAGCTGGCGGGGGTGGTGGTGAGACAGAGCGTTTAAATACTTGTCAGTGTGTGTGGGCTTCCTATAGACAGTGTGCGCCAAAGAACCATCATCTCGACCTATCACCTTTACGTCCAGAAAAGGCAAACTGCGCTCCGATTCCAATTCATACGTGAATTTGACTTTAGTATGAATGGAATTGAGATACTGGAGTAATTGCTCAACTTCATGCTTGCCACCTCTCATAACGCAAAAGACATCATCGACATACCGTTTCCATAATTTCACTGCCCATGGTTGCAGATCTATGCTGGCCTCGAAATGCTCCATCCAGATATTTGCTAAAACCGGTGCCACAGGGCTACCCATAGCAACTCCGTCGATCTGGAGATAATGCTCCCCTCGATATAAAAAGTAGCTCCCTTCTAAACAATTCCGGAGCAAAACCATGACAGAACTCACTATCCCATTGTCAGCAAGCCTCTTTCGAACTACTTCTAGACACTCTTTAACCGGAACATTGGTGAAAAGTGACTCAACATCGAAACTCACCATTAAGTCTCCTGGTTCCAGCGTTATGTCCTTAAGAATGTCTATGAAGTGACGGGAATCCTTCACGAAAGACGACGTGTTTCCCACAAGCGGCTGCAACACCGATGCAACATGCTTTGCCAGATCATAAGTAGGTGAGGCGATTTGACTTACAATTGGTCGCAAAGGCACGTTTGGTTTGTGTACTTTCGGTAACCCGTACAATTTCGGTGGTTGCACTGTTTTAGGCTTGTACAAGCGGTTAAAAACGTCTTCCTGAAATAACACCTCATGGTCTCTGATGACAGCCCTAATCCGACGCGTAACTCTGGCAGTGGGATCATATGAGACAGACTTATAGACGCTAGTGTCACTCAATAAAACCCGAATCTTAGCGTTCCCTTTGTCAGCCTTCAGAACCAGTATTATTCTCATTCGCTTTCAAATTCCTCAGGGCTGATCGCTCATCTGCAGTAACATTACTCTTCGGTAGTGTAGCCTTTCGCAAAATAACCGCAACATCCTGTCTAAGAACCTCGGCATCGCTAGACGGAACCCTGTTACGCATTATTGCCTCCTCAACACTACAGATCGCGGTCTCATATGGGTGATAATCGTGATAATCGTGAAACAATATGAGTGATAATCGTGAAAGTTTAAATCAATATATGTTACAAGCTTTTGAGAAACGGGCCTCTGCTCTATTAGAATCACTAAATAGTACATTTCCTAACTAGTGCGGGAAAACTTTTTTTCGGCGAGTTGGAGCCCCAGTGAAACGAAGGCGACAATCACCCGAGTTAAAAAAAGTTTTTGCACGTGTAAGGGACGATTTTTTTCATAACAAGTGCATCTAAAAGAGAAATTACCGCGTGCGAAGCGTGCGCAAAGTTCGTTTTTGCGCACTAGTTAGGAAAAATATATTACATCAAAAGTAAAAACAAAAATTCGGAAATTGTAGCTCAATGACACAAACAGACCTACCTATTAAAAGTATTATTGAGATGTGTGTTTTGGTATTATGAGAGTATAATAATCAGGTTTGTACATTTGTGCGTATTTTTTTTTTGCAGTATGATTTTTTATATCTCAAAATTGTATTAGAAGTGTGATTTAAATCAATTGAGAATATTGAGATTACTCCTGCTTAAAAGATGTAGGTACTTATGAATTACGAAGATTTGCGATGTCCGTAAAATATCACAAAACATTGTTCGAGAATATTCTATTTCTTATATCGCTCGTCTACATGTTTACGTTACGTAAGACGCTATTATTAGGGCATGTCCACACAGTCACCACGCTACAGCTCCATATTGCTGTTTGCTCGGGACGAGGGTATCTTGTGTATGTGTACAACGGTTTAGTTTTTAATAATGTGGGTTTCGATATATGTAGAGTTTAGAAGTAGTAGGCTTTTAATACTTTGATGCATTTAATACGTAGCAGTACCTACTTATGTTGTGTTAAGTTAATTGAAAGTTTGCTATTTTTAACATTTTCTACATATTATTATGTACTTACTTATTTCTGTTTTTTTTTTTATTATAAAGATCGTGATTTATAAATTGTTTGTTTACAAACGTCCAGTTTTAACCCTTTAACGGGCTAGACTAAAAAAACTGAATTCAATGCCATCATGTAATACAAAAAAATCTATATGTACAAGAAAAAAAAAATAAGACAGTGTTATAGGGGACCAGTGCCCTATAAAGGGTTTTCGTGTGAAGAAACTTTTCATAGCAAAAAAGGGAAAATTGTATTCTTTCATGTATGGTTGTAAAAAAAATCCAGAAGTGTTTAAGCTTTTTAAAAACATTCTATAACAACCCACCCCACCTATAAGATAAATATCTAAGTAACATTTGTAACTGTTAGATTGTATTGTATTGTATTGTATCCTGGCCATTTTTTTTCGCAACTCGACATCAAACGTGCCTATTTTGCGTGGTCCCAACGCTGGCCCAGTACTAGCTGTTAGATTAAAATAAAGAGACTAATTTATAAGTAGGTGCGCACATAAATATCACTTGAGCAAATAACAATAACAAAATTCATTAAGAAAGCTCAGAATTACCATTTCATTGGTTCGGTTGGCTGCAAAAACGGCCAATTTGTGAACGATTTTATTCATAAACAGGGCAACCAATAGCATAAAAAATTAGATACTTAAGTGCGTAGACAAGTCCCCAATTACTAACGCTCAGTAGCGTGTTGTATTTACAAGTAATTTTTTACTTTCTGACATTCATATTATTAGTTAGTGCAACAAAGAGAGTCGCATTTAGTTTGTCTGCACTCAATTCAAATATCTAATATTGACAGGAAATATGTTGGCAAGATAAAGCATAACTTCAAATAAATGAATATAACGTGAATGAGCTGAAATGTTTGTTCTGCCATTTTATTCTAATAGCAATGACTTATAAAGCTGTCTGGAGATATCCAAAACTGTTACAGAAATTCCGAACTCAGACGATAATGGAGCCCCAGATATTCGGCGAATGTTTTAAACAGCAACAAAACCTGTTAAATCCCAACTCGGGCTTAATCCTTGTTTCATCAGATATTCTAATTGATAGAACTCGCGAATACTCTATAAAGTACGAATTACTAATCGTTTGAAGGGCCGGCACGTCCTTGTTTTACGGCTAAAGTGTTTAAAAACCTTCGCGGGTACTATTCTTCGACTTTATTAACTCCCGAGTTAGCTCCGACTCAATTCTTAATTACCGGACGACGAACTTGGAAAATTACATCGGATTACATCTGGTTTTTTTATTTATTGCAAATTTGCTTTTCTGTTTAAGAAATATGTACCCACCTACTTTAGTTAAATGTTGTAGGTACCTTCCAATTGTAACATAGCATCAGCGACGGAGCGAGAACGTATGGCAATGGAGCTAGAAATGATATGTCAATACCAAATTAAAACCTGTGGCCTATACCACAAATCTTTACAAGCGTACAATTCTACAAAATTGACAACTTTTTGTATGTGAATTTATACAATTTTGTAGAATTGTACGCTTGTAAAGTTTTGTGGTATAGGCCACTGATTTGAACCGATTTCTCCAAGATCCCATCATCAGACGCGGACTTGATGTTAATTCCAACGGGACCATTTAGGGATTCTAGGGGTTATACCTACCCTACTAATAAAATTTTAAAATTCGATTTACAATTAATCTCGGATATACACACGTACAATACAACATACTAAAAAAATCGTATTGTGAACCCCCTCGTTTTTGAAGTCGGTCAAAAACTGTAAATAGTTAAAAAGAATCCGACAGAAAAGAAGTAAATCCTGACACTTGCAAAAAATTTATTAAACAGACAGATTTAATTTCAAAATCTATACTATAAAAGTGACTTTCAAGTAGTGAACAGATTTGGACTTTAGTTGAGTGATGTACAAATAAATAATAAAATAGAATTCTTCAGCCAATAATAAAGAATATACATAGTACAAACTTTTCGAGATCATAAATATAAGGAATATAAGGATAAAAGTTTATAATGATTACAAGTTTCTTATATCAGACTTATAATTTATAGTTCCAGACAGATGTATCTAGTTATCCAAAAGTTGGTACAACAGACTCCTAACTTCGTGTCGCTCACATCAGTTGTAAAATTAATTATGTCAGTGAGCGGCAAATACTGAAAGTTCTATAAGTTGTAAATCATGCTCGTTAACCAGTCAATGACAAACATTTAAGCAAGGCGTTTTACCTGTATATCAGACATTACCTACCTATGTATAAATATAAATACACTACAGAATTTTCGCTCCTTAACAAAACGAAGTTTATTAGCTGAGCCAGAATTTTTGGTTCCTCAGGCGTTTTTAGGGTTCCGTATCCAAAATGGCAAAAAAACCCTTATAGTTTCGCCAAGTCCGTCTGTCCGCAGCATAGCTCAGTAGCCGTTAATAATATAAATTTGCAATTTGGTACAGGTATATATATTAATCATGCCAATAAAGTAGTACAATAAAAACTAGAATTTTTTTTTCGGGTACCTCCCCAATCGGTGAAGTGGGGATGATTTTTTGATTTGCTGTAATCCTACATATAGTGTAGGGTATCATTAAATAGGTCTCTTAAAAAGAATATGGGTCTTAAAAGAAGCATGGCCCGACATGCTCTTGGCCGGTTTTTTATTTTTTTCTCAATTACGTACATTATATACGAACGTACATTATCCCTCTCACTTACTTGGGAATTTGGATTGAACTCTATTCAATTTTAAAGTCTTCGCACATGATAACAACTCAACGGCGACTCGAATACGCCAAATATTGAAATTTAAGCCCTATGTCATATTATATATTCCAGGTTTAATGTCTTGAAATAATTCGCATCGGAAGAAAGTAACCAGTGAAAAAATCCATATGCGCGATATGGAATAAAACTGGAGACTCCTAAAAACAGTTTTTTTTACTTACTGGGTAAAAGAAATAGATAATTAGATATCACGCTAAGCACAATTAAGGCTTTTGTTGTGGGTTTAAGCGACGATACATACAATACATAATAAAACAGCCATGATCAAGTCACAAACGTTGGTGATAAACATACAAAATAAATGTCCACGCCGGGAATCGAACCCGGAACCTCCAGCTTCCCAGGCATATTTTTGACTGAGCTACGAAGGCCGTCAAACAAGTATGTAACTACTAATCGATTAACACATTGAAACCTTTACGAACATCAAATGACTAGAGTTTCCCCACTAACAAAGAGGTTAGCCGGCTACGGGTACTCAGAGTCGAGGGCTTATACCGCCAATTGCGAAATTGAGTGCTCACAAGTGTGAGCCGTCGGTTGTCAGGGTTGTCAGTCACACCGACGAGCATCGAGAAAACAACTTTTTCTGTCTATTATTGCCATGGATACGGTCGCCTGAGCCACGCTGGTTTTATGCATAATTATGATACTTAAACTATGCAAACATTCATTTTTCTGTTGTTAATAAACCCTATCCTTGATGGGCCACCTACAAACATGGACTATATGCATGTTTGCATAAACATGCATATAGTCCCTGTAGCGTATTATTAAGTGTTAAAAATTAGTTTTTTAGGTTACAAACAAGCTATTAATGCTGGCAATTGCACTTTGCGCTGATCAAAAATATATTTTAATAAGTTAATAACGCGATGAGTACCTGTTACTTAAAAAATCTTAGACAATGTATCTCTTGTAAAAATAGCCCCAAATATGAGGAAGAGTTCTGACTTGTAGCTTGTATTAAATGTATTTTTTTCTATTGAATATACCTTACCGGAAAATTTATTTAAACATAACATAATGTTCAAATCAAATGCATGAACATTATTTAATGTGCACCACTACTGGTGCCCGTGACATATATCTCACTACTACTACACGCTATACGCTATAGCGTATGCATTTAGTATAAATATAAAAAAGCCTCAAAAATATTTCTATAGTAAAATATAGGTATGTTGTAGTTAATTATTTTGTAATTAAGTTGGTAGGTTTTGTTTAATTTATCCAGGAATTGTAACTACGGACGATGACAGACTATTTAATTCATATTAAAACACACGACTTAGGCACTGGTACTGGTCTCACCGCGAGCTACTAAGCTATAAACTATCGGCTATAAACACGAACAAAAGATACGCGCTCCCGTGTAAATAAAGAAACACGGCAATAATCGCACAGCTATCAGATATTAACGCCGGGCGAGCATCGCCGTGTCTCTCTTATTTACATGGGAGTGCGTATCTTTTGTTCGTGTTTATAGCCGATAGTTCATAGCTTAGTAGCTCGCGGTGGGACCAGTGCCTAAACTCGCGGTGAAACCAGTGCCCAGTACCGAACCCCAGTAGAAAGAAAAAAATATAGCTGACTGAAACACATTCATAGATTTATTTTGCGTTACGTACTAAACACTAATAAATATCAATCATTTTACCTAAAAATTAATGTGAACTCAAAGTTTAAGGTTATAAATAAAACTTTTGACTTGTATTTACAAGTCTGCATATGCTTCACAATTAAGTAAGCCCTTGGGAAAATGATAAAAGTCTAGTTTGTTGGTACCGCACTTGCTGTAATTACGCACCGCTGCGCACGACATTTCATTACAGTGAAAAATGTCTCCGGCGCGGCACCGGTACTCGTGCATTAAACACTCAATAATTCAGTAAACATTTTCCAATTTCATTTTATTGGCATCGATGGCTGTGGAAATGCATGAAAAACTTATGCACAGTAGTTGCTGCATTTAGTTGATTTAAAGGTTGAGATTGGTTTAATTTTTATTCGTATTTTGTGTAAATTATACCTAATTAAAATTTGTTATTTAAACATAGTTTAATTTTGTTACTTCTTTAGTAAATGTTTTCTTTGTATTATGTAGAGCTTTTATAGTTCGTAAGTTGTTTACCAAAAAAGAAGTAGCCATTCCAGTTGCGTGCCAGTTGCGTGTTGATCTTCTGGGACTCGGAATAGATCCCCTATAAGGTTTTAGCCGTTTTAGGAAATTTAAGTAGGAACGATTTTTTTATAAAACGTACTTTCCGCCAGGTGCTTGGTACTATAACTAAGTACTACTTCTGGATCGTGAACTTATTAAAAAAACCTTAATGATACTTTTTTGTTAATTAAGGCTCAATCAACTCTAATTAGGAGATTTTTTTTCGCGTATTCTTGGTTGGTGACCGTGCCTAGTACCCTGTTCACTCTAGCTCCATGCCCCAGATATGAGTGTCACTCTGTAATCCCTGTATACATACAATATTGCACTGAAGTGAAGTATCAACGATAGCAAAAGATCATGAATGTCATTTGTGAGTACCTATATTTACATTCGCTCTTAAGGTACTCGTCTCACCGAGAGCTACTAAGCTATGAGCTATCGGCAATAAACACGAACAAAATATACGCACTCCCGTGTAAATAAAAGAGACACGGCGATACTCACCCAGCTATCAGCTATCACCGCCCGGCGAGTATCGCCGTGTCTCTTTTATTTACACGGGAGTGACATAGGTATTTGAATCGTAAATCTGACATATCAGCCTCAACCTTACTCATCAAAAGAGTGAAGCTACTAAAAAATTCGTACTACATGATGATTCTCCAGTTGACAGAGTTAATAATCCGGATGCGAAGAAGGCCGAAGGATATTCTAGTATCCATCGGTAAAGGATTCTAATTTATGAACTTTTATTATGAAATAAAAAAATTGTAAGCTAGTTTTTTTTCTTCTGGTCATATAAAATCTTCTTCTTCTACCTAGCGTTATCCCTTTTGGTATATAAAATAAATAAATAAATATTTTGGGACACCTTATACGAATTGACCTAGTCCGACGGTAAGCTCAATTAAGACTTATGATGTGGGTACCAGGCGACGATATATATAATAGATACATATTTAAACACATAGACAGTCATGACCAAGGAATAAATATATGTGATAATTTTAACGAATCACACGTATAATGCCCTGCATGCAGAACCCGGCTACTGATGTGCAACTAGGCTAAGGAGGATGATATAACATGTAGCTATATAATATTTATATTTTTTATTATAATAAACATAAAATAAAGTGTCGAAATACAACGTAAACAATTTGAACCTCGGCAGTTCAGTAGGAAAGTTAATGAATTACGGTAGATATATCTAACCATCTGAATGAGCTCACCTTGTTATAGGGTTTATAAATCTAAAACAAACCTAGTTAGATACTTTTCCATCCATTACAATAAGTGTCCAATAAAACAAATAACTTCTCATTTAAAACATCTCTAAATACCAGGCCAACTTCTCCTCAATAAGTAGTTTTACCCATCTTCCGGTATATTTTACCCTCAACAATGACTTCCGCAGACCGATAATAAATAAACTTTGTGCGGATGAAGGCACCTGAGAGGCATAGGAGTGCCTTGCGATAAGACGCCAACACTTTCCACGCGTACTGTAGTCTGAATCCCGATGGTTTCTCGCAAATTGTTCGTCCCATTTGACGCAAATAATGTAAACTATTTCTAAAGGACCGAGTTTCCAAAGTGTCGTAATCGTAACTATACTTAACTATAGTATCAACGAGTCAACTGGGGGTTCTGTTTAGGTTAATAGTTATAGTTGAAATTGTTTGTCAACGTTAATCGACAGGAACTATTTTAGTTTGATTACGTCTACTTTTTTCTAGTCTTCGGTACTGTATACACTAATATTTATGAGACTTTTAATCAAATGTATAATTTTGTCACTTACTATAATAACTCCAGATAAATAGGTACATGTAAATTTGGTACGGTTTTTATCGAAAACGGTGAAGTGGGAACTTTTGCTAAAAGGCTTACATAAAATCATGGGCCCTCAAAAGACCGCTTTAATAATATCTACCGTTACACTAAATGACTATTCAATCTCCAGAATCCCAAAAGCGGTTTGATTAAAGCTCCAAAACCAATCAACTGAAGCAAAGGATATTTCCAGAAACCAATGCAAAATAGAGGTATATTTGAGCATTCCCCTCTTATAATCAAACCCGATTGCAAACTATTTCCGCGTACCGGTTATAACCAGTAATAGATTTCAATGTAAACAAAAGACTGGAGCGGTGCATTGTGACAATTCCATTAGTGCATTCAATGACGTTCCCGGGACGGACGTTGTTCAATCAAGATGTGCCAGCACCTAATTAGAATTCGACATTCGCTTACAGTGTGCTGAATTTATGTGCTATGATACTCTTGCGATGGTATTGAAGAACGATTTTCGACATAAACTACTTGATGGAGACTAATAATTTATCAGTTTCGTGTATGTACCTACTTAGATTTGAAAAATTTTGTTCAATGATATTGTATTGTAAATTTCGAAGTGAGATACGTACCGACTTATTATTTGGATACACGATTAAAATAATTTGGTTTTGTATTTCGCGACACACTCAAACATTTTTCAGGTCTTTGAAGGTGATAATAATATAATGTTATGCTCACATAGTATATTATATTACAGTTTCAAAATATCAATACCTATTCCTCTAGTATGACAGAAGACCTGTATTTTAATGGCATGTCATTAAATACAAATAAAAACTAATGAACTTACCCGATGTTGTAGCGACATGTTGCTCCCGTTCTGGAAGCGAACTATGGTCTGCAGCGACGCAGGAGTCGACATGCTTTTGGTTATAGATGAGTTCCCCGCCTCTTTCTCCTGTTGCTCTTTCAACAGCAATCCTCTAGCTATCTTTGCGTTCAAGCTTTTGTTCACATGCTGGTGAGGCAGTAAAGGGGCTTCCATGGTCTTCGTTGTGTAAGATGGAGATGACGTCTGGCTGAACGAGTCTGATGACACGTTTGAGTCTTGCCTTACGCTTATATTCGATCCTGAGCTTGGTGATCGTTTCATAGTTTGGTTTTGGGTAGGAATCGGTGCTGGCGTATATGGTGTGTCCGGTAGACTTTTTAGTGGTCTTCTTGGGACTTGTGGTTGTGGGTTGCGATTGCAATCCAGCCTGGGTTGAGGCGAGACTGCCGCAGTTCGCTTGTTGCCGTTGGGATCTGTGGCGGGGCTGGTGGCTGCAGGTCTCGGAGGAGTGGGTGGTGGTAGGCGACGCGGGGGTTGCGAACCCGAGCGGCGCGGCGGCGCGGGAGGGGGAACTGGCAGGGGCGCTGGCGGTGCGGACCGCTGCGGCACTGGTGGCGGTGGTACTGCCACGGGCTGAATTATTTGTGGCGGTGGTTGTAACTGTTGACAAAAAATAATTATCAGTGTTCTTTTCTTGATTGACCTTTTCAAATATAAGTAAAAAATTATGACTGGCTTCCTATATCGCCAACACTTCGTAAAGTGTTGATTGTTCTTAAAGTGTTATAGGCTCGCAACAAGCATTTTGACCAAAATTTCGCTAGAAAATTTTCACGAGAAAACAGTGCCTAACCAAGGTGTACCTATTGTATTCAATCGTCTTCTTTGGAGATCGGATCTCTTAACTTAATAAGCAGCATGAGAGAAAAAAAATTATAAAAGCTGAAAATTTTTTGCCCGAAGCCCATGTTCGTTTCGGCGATGAATGTAAGATAATCTTCATCAGAATGTGATGTAAGTAAGATCTTAAATAAGTAGGTCATCAAAAAGGAGTTACGGGTTGTATCATATCCAAACTAAAAGATTTCACCAGTTTGAACTCGTACCTTGAGTATCGGTCGGGACGGCGCGAGCCGAGAAGGCGGGCAATAGGGCAGCGCGTCAGATGGGCAATAGACGAAACCCGCCGGCCGCGCCGGCTGCGCGGGCGCACACGCCGCCGTGGAGTGGCGCCGCGGCGCGCCGGCGCTCGGCCGCAGCAGCTCTAGAAGCTTCTCGCCGGGAGTCGCGGCTAAGCTGCCGGCACGTCCGCACCTGTTACCGAGAAATAATACATTTTTAGTACAGATGATGCCTTTTTTAGGCTCTAGTGCGAGAAGTGTGTCATTTTACGTCAGGTTCAAAACTTCGGAGGGCCATCTGTACTATAACACGTCGTACGAGATACGTGCAAAAACGAAATTCGCACTTGTGTCGTAATGTACTATTTTAGTATTAGGCACAACTAGTTACTGTCCAACCCTCTTATTCATTTCAAACACGTTTGCTTACTTAGCAAGCCGCTAAGTATTGTGTGTCCCTTTCGGTCTTATCAATATGTTCATTAGGGCGAAGGGTCAAACAATACTAAACTTATTGCATTAATTTTAACAATACTTATTACAATTAATACGGTTTGTTAAATTAGGAGACGTTAATGAATAAGGGGGCACTCTACAATATTGTGGCATGGAGAGGGTATGTGAAATGATCGTGCTTGTGTTCCCAGACTTATCTTCTTATAAGCTCAGATTGAATAACTATGTCTGACTTCAACATTTGCCTTCTCAACATGCCAACGCTTCCAGGTGAGCAGATGTCTTAATTGTAGTTGCTCGCTTGAAAGGGTTAAACGATACCGTGATCGGACCGTCCAGGGTTTACCATTAAAATTTGTTGTGACACGCGTGACTTTTGCACTTGCTAACTTGTCTTAACGAGACCGTTAAAAACATTGGAACCTTTTTAATCCAGCGGACCATTTCCTTTTTTACGACATTCATTACAATACATGTGATGTTGTAAAGTTGGTCTCAAGCAAAAACGTAATAAGCATAAAAAAACTGTTAACTTACACATTTCTTTGAAAAGTATTTTATAAATTACTACATGTATCTACATATTTAGTTATTAATTTAATATTAAACATACAAGTTCTGAATAAACTTTGAAACCTACTCAGACCGTAAGTTTTTTCGCTATTAGTAAAGTTTTGAGCTCCTTTTAAGCAGAGTTCTCGTAATAAAATATTTCTCGTTACTTAATTAAGTTTTGTGGTCAAGACTTTCAACAAAACCTGTCTATTAAGTTTTATAAAGGAGATTGAGCCATTCTATATAATTATATGAATGCTCATGCCCATACTCTTATCGAAGTCATTATGCTTTTTTAGCCAACTTAAAAAAAAGGAGTAGGTTCTCAATTCGACAGATTTTTTTAAGATGACCTTCAGTTTTACGTCGGGATTAAAAAGACGAACTAAAGTTAGGTTATGAAATAAATCTTAAACGCATTATGTCGCGTACATTTCTTCCTTTCAACTTCATCCCGACGTTTCGAACACTTTACACGGTTGTGGTCTACGGGTGACACCGTTACGCGATAACTATAGTCAGTTTAAATAGTTTTATTTTATGAGTCGTCATCGCGGTAACCGAAGAAGAAATATTAAAGTTAGGTTATTAATTTATTTTAAGGATCTTTTATACACAAGGTGGACTGATGACCTGGTGAAGGTCGCAGGAGTACGCTGGATGCGGCTAGCACAGGACCGATCATTGTGGAAATATTTGGGGGAGGCCTAAGTTCAGCAGTAGACGTCTTTCAGCTAATATGATGATGGTGATGATGATGTTTTTTACGGTTTCTACTAGCACCACCGTATGAAAAGTTTCGTTTAGACATTAAAATAGGATTCCGAAGATAGCCTTATACAAATGATACATCTGTCTCAAGTCGGACCTTAGTCACAACCGCATCGGAAATACTTAAGTCGCATATTCTAGTGACAGTTTCGTCGGTTAAAACAGAATTAAACCCTTATCACCTTAGTAGCAAACCAGATTATCAAACACAAAAGCATTAGCTGGAAAGTCAAATACTCGTGACAAATAGGATTTCCACTTTGCTACGGCTTTAGGCTAATCTGTGAGTGGTGTACGCTGACAGCGGCGGAAACGCCCGAAGGCTGCCGATGTTTACCGAAGCCTGTCGAATGCAGCCGAATCCACTAGACGGATTAATGTAGAACAGAGAACGTCCAGGAACAAGGAGTAAAAAAACCTTTGTGGAGTCGAAATGAGTCGCAAAGGATAGGACTCCTAGGATTAATTATAAGTAATAAGGGTAAATCCACAAGACTGTACCACCAGTCACCAATTTTTTTGTATATTCTTATAATTAAGTCGATTTCAGCCTCCACCTAGACTAGGCCAGACAAACGGAATAATAACTGTGATCAATTAATACTGACTTTTTGACTGACAAGAAGTTTCTGGAATTGAGAATAATTATTCTCATGGAAAGTTCTTGGTATAGTTCTTTGCACATTAACTATTAAAACTTAGGGCTAATTTCTACAGCATTTGGGCGCTGGTCTCACCGCGAGCTGGTAAGCTATAAACTATCAGCTATAAACACTTCCGTGTAAATAAAAGAGACACGGCGATACTCGCCCAGCTATCAGATATCACCGCCGGACGAGTATCGCCGTGTCTCTTTTTTTTACACGGGAGTGTGTATCTTTTGTTCCTGATTATAAGCCCATAGTTTTTAGCTTGATGGGACCAGTTCCTTGATGAGTTGACTGCTGCTACAGTCGCCAGTATGTAACTTGAAAGTGAAAGGTCGTCAACTGTTGGGAACATAACGTAATAGATCTTCTCAATGGCAACTTGCATGAGAATATTCTCACGAAAGTTTCCAGTAATATTAGGCAATTTTGAGAATGTTTTGCAACTTGTACATTGCTAATAAAGTTACCCCATTACCGTCACTGATTTGACTATCTGATTAGGTATCAGTTTTTTCCAGCGCTTAAGAAGTAATAACATTGTTAACTAATGCTTTCATAAATTTACTGCAATAGATAATCAAGATATCAATGCCTCAAAAATGCCAACGATATTATGTAGGTACCTATTTACACAACCCTTTTACTAACATTTCCAATAAGATCGCGTAAGCATATTTTATGCTCTTTTCGCGCTTCTGTAATTTTTACCTTGACTGTACTTAATTTTATATATATTTAGTCGTAGACTTACCAAGTATTTAAATGTTTATTTTTATTCATAATTGTAAAAATACCGACAATGGAGTTCAAGAGTCATTAAAAATTAAACTGTTTATTTCATAAGAATAAAGCTAACATATTTGCAGATACTTGTCCCAGTCTAAAATACAATTTATTGTATATTTATCGATCTTTGTAGGCGTAACTTGCAAAGTTTCTATTACGAGTTCATATCAATGATATATAAGCTCCATTCAAAATACGAATAACTGACCAATTAAAGCAGTTGAAACACGAAACAATGTTTTAGAGTAGACTTACTTGAATGATTTGAATGAGTATACCCACTTTCAGTTAATTCTTGAATGAAAAGGCATAGTATAATGCTTATTAATGCTATTAATCACCCAATAAATTAATAATAGAGTTCTCGTAATTACGCCCACTGAACTATTTGTGGTAATTGATTTGCCACTTGAGTTGACTTATTTATAATGTTATTTGTAGTCACTATGTGCCCGAGTATATTTAGGAATGTTGCGGTAGCTTTATAATATGAAATTTAATGTTAAAAATTAAACCAAATTGTACTAGTAACGATTTTTTTCTTGCATGAACTGGGTAGATTTGTGCACTGTTTTCTTTTTAATTAATTAAGGGTTGTTCACGAAATAAAGTAGACATTGCCGTAGATTTTTTTTTAATGAGTCCATACCTTTGCATGAATGTTATTACAAAGAAGGGCTCTTTGCCTATCTTCTCGGAAGCTGTGGTATCAACCACAGCATCCGAGAATATAGGCAAAGATAAGATATATCAATTTCTCCATAATTATGGACTTTTATTTAAACTTCTGGATTTTAGTAGTGTTTCTTCTTATTTTACCATTTTGGGTCATTTAGTTTCCCAATGGATCTTAACTAAATTACAATATCGATACCATGAACCATGATAAGCTGTGAATCTCGTGTCTAAAATATTCATTCACGATTTCAAGACAAACATTGTTGAGATCGGAAGATCGCACTTATTTGGGCGTGATCTTTTACATTAAGTATTAGGCATTACGAGTACCTGAAGTTATTTTGATTTTGACGACTTTTAAGTGAATGTTTTTGGATATTGGATTGTTAAACATAAAACAGAAGAATCAATTTACAGTCCCATGAATGTTAGAACTACATGGGACTATTGTGTAATAGAAGAGACTGATTTTACGATGGCTACTTTATTTCGTGAACAAGCTTTAGGCTTAGGGCGAATTCGGTACGTACAGTAGGTAGTCATCGCGCTGTGAATTAGCTATGTGTTAGACAAAGCAAATTTGCCTCGTGGTCCCTACGTCTTAAATTGCTATTTTGAATCTTTAAAGCAACTTTTAGATGTAGGGCCATAAACGTGATTTACCCCCCCGTACATACCTACATGCAATGCGGACTGCCAAAGATTTTTGGTCTGAATTTGTATTTTTAATAAGGTAAGGTGGGGTAAGATGAAACGGTATTCAGAATGGGGAAAGACACAAAGTCGTCCTTCTGGCACAGCGTCTACAGGTTGCATTTTATCTTGCCTCATTAAAAAAAAACCGTTTCTTCTTACCCCACTTTACCTTACCTTTATTACTTTTCACTCATCGCATGCGCTTATCGCATGGTAGTATCTTGGCTAGGGCATTTAAAAATAAAGTTTGCTTAAAATAAATTATCATTACTTATCAATATCATTTGAATATATAATTAAATCCATAATTTGGTCAGTATACCTATACATAGATACTAAGGCCTCTATTACCACCACCGTATAAAGGATAGTGATAATTTTATCTGACTGATATATTTCCAAGGGAGTTGTGAAAGGGAGTTCGTGAGATCTTGGGTATATCATGCAAGATCGGGTGACAAACGAGAGGGTCCTTGAAATTATACAGCTGCCTAGCTTAACCGCGTTTCTTAAGCAGAGACGTCTGCGTTGGTTAGGGCATGTGCACAGGATGGAACCCTCTCGACTACCTCGTAGTGTTCTTCTTGGTGCTGTTGCGAATGCAAAGCGTAGCGTAGGAAGGCCATTGCTTCGCTTTCTGAACAACGAACAGAGTGGCGCAAGTGTATTGTGGAGGGTCGCAAAATTTGTGATGAGACATGGTTTGCTGCACTCACTGATAAGCGACAGAAGCGACGCCAAGGTGCTTCGGCGCCCATTTCCGCAAACTTTCCTTGTCGGTCCTGCGGTAGACTATGTCGGTCTCGCATCGGTCTGTTGAGTCACCAGAAAAGGTGCTTCTCGAATACTACACCATAAATCATCTGCCATAGATGCTAAAGCCATGATGATGATGATGTGAAACAAGCTGTTATACTACTTATACACAACCAAAACACTCTACCAAATGGTACATCATTTATCCTACACAAACAAAAGGCGATCGGCGGCAACTACAGAAACGCAACGTATAGCCTTAATGGTGACTTCATTTGTGCCGTCATGTCCGTGATTAGTCGTCTAATGAATGGCCAGCCGAATCGGAATGGCTTGTCAGTGAATAGCCAGATGTGATTAGTGTCCGAGTACTTGTTCAAGCTGGTTTGCCGAATGTTACAGGAAAATTGATTTCTACTTAACTGAGAAGGATTAACGGAGAGCAGATGTATCATACAGAGAATGCATGGTAATTATTTGTCTAGTAGTTTGGATATAAAATGGCCGGGTCCGTATTGGCACTTATACAATTTTTTCTTCGAATATTTTTACTAATACCGTTTTTTACTCATAATCATCATTACTCCGAAAATTTTTTCTCATACTTTTTTTCTTACTAAAAATTATACTTCTACCTACAATGTTCATAACGATTTTATTTCGAAATTTTATCCTCCTAAAGTCGTCAAGTAGATTAATCTATATTCATAAAGTTATTTGAAATAAATTGTTTATTTATAAACATTTTCCCATTAGGTTCACTCTGTTGTGGTATAATTCTTTTATGAATAACATAAACTATGTAATCATAATGGGCTTTGTGCAGAAACTGTTGTGACATACTCAACTTTAGCATATTTCTTTGTGGCAGATTTCGAGTTGTTCGAATATTATTCGAGCAAAATTTCGATGCTCCTATTTATGATGAGACATAATCTGGATGTGCATAAAAAGTATTGGCATAGTTTGTTTTAGCATAACAGAGAAGGAATAATTACAACCTCTCAATATAATCGAGGTAGTAGTAATATTCTATACGTTACTTACTGTGTTACTGAGCTGAGTACTTTCTAGGTTGCTAAAAAAAAATAACCTCGAAGACTAAGGCGGGAGCAAAGCTCCCGCCTTAGTCTTCTAACCTATCCTATCCGAGTCGGATCTGCCCCGGAAGGTTTTGTCCGCTCGCTTCGCTCGCTCACTGCAGAAATTTTCAACCTCACAGCAAATTCTGCCTAACGAAAAAGGCAAGTTTCGAACATGTGGCTACATGCCCAAAAAAAAATGCAAATCTAATTTATGTCTTATAACACTTGGCGCAATTAATGATATGCCAAGATAGTTTCGGACAAATTATTATTTTATATTCGAAATATTGTTATTTAAGCCAAGTGATGTTTCTGTCTCATTAAGTTGATGCCAAAATAGATTATACCAAGTCTGTTATGTCCTAAGCGTTTCGGACAAAAAAAGTTTAGAGGGAACCCGTTTAGTACAGTACCTACTCTGCCACAACCTGATTTGTGCAGGTAGCTAGTTTACAGTAATAGTACGATTTATATTTAATTAAACAAAAATAATTCATACATAAAACCAGTACAGATAAAAATAAATACCTATAACAATATATAGCATAAAATAAGTATAGTGAAAAATTATATAAACATAAAAGTTAGTACTAAAAATATGTATGAAAAACAATATTATGAACATAAATAATTCTATGTGATGATGATTATGAACAAAGATTATTCTAAATACCGATCATTATGAAGTTAAATTGTATAAAAAAATTTTCGGAGTTCCAATAATCTAAGTTGCAATTTTATAAATACTTTGGCGCACCCAAAATGGCCATTTGATCGGGCTGGCTTATTTTGACCATGGTATAAATACATAATTACATAAAAAAAATGGAATGATTAAATAAAAACGATGTCATAAAATAAGACAAAATAAGCAAACCTTAACAGAATAGGAAAGTTACACAAAACAATATATCTACTGTTTGGGATAGGTACTATTGCCTGGACAGGTTTTTTTTTTAATTACGAGTACACTCTCAAAGAATACGGGTCGGGAATAATTTTTCATAGAAAATAGTGTAGCACATTGATTTCAAGTAGATTTTTTCAATGCTCGAAAATGTGCCAGCACCCATAATATTTTTTTTTTGGATTGTATTAATTCAGGAAAATTACAATACCTCTATAATCTGATGTTAGAAAAATACAATCTAATAAGAAAAATTCAAATTGTGTGCGACGAGAATCCTACTCGTGTAACAAATTTTGAAGTAGCTTTTTACGTGGATAATTTAAAACCCCTTCGCTGCCTAGAATTGACTATGAGCGGTTCTTTTCCACCCCTATTAGGTAGGTGATCTAACTTGTAGTCACTGCGGTAACAAATCGGTCCGCGGCGTCGGCGGCATTGTAATGTACAAACCGAAGGTCGCAGCTAATGAAGCTGGATCGATGCCAGACCCCAGGCGTGTATAGGGACTTCTTATAAGTTCAATGTACAATATTTTGGCCGCGTATATATTGATGGGAGTATAATAGTACATTACTGCAGACGCCGGGAAAGATGGGCTTAACGGCTGAGTTGGTATGGACAGTGATACGAAGCCGGTAAGCCCATTTCACGCCGAGGCATGTATTAATGCTTTTCTTTTTTTTTTTTTTTTTTTTATACCACGTCGGTGGCAAACAAGCATACGGCCCGCCTGATGGAAAGCAGTCACCGTAGCCTATGGGCGCTTGCAACCCCAGGGGTGTCACATGCGCGTTGCCGACCCAATAAGAACTTGTACACTCCTCTTTTGAAGAACCCCATACTGTAGTCCAACGGGAAAACCTCGGCAGGGAGCTCATTCCACAGACGGACCGTCCGCGGGAGGAAGTTCCTCTGAAACCGCACGGTGCGCGACCATTTAGGTTGCAAGGTGTTAGGATGAGCGCCCAGTCGGTGGCGAGCGGTGCGATGATGAAAAGTGGACGTTGGCATCATGTCGAACAGTTCTTCAGAGCACAACCCATTGTACAGACGATAGAACACACATAAGGAGGCGAAGTCTCTCCTTAGACTTAAGGGTTCAATACCGCCTGTGAGTCTGGGATCGTCGACTATTCGGACAGCTCGTCTCTGAACCGAGTCAAAGGGTGCAAGCTGGTATACAGGTGCTCCTGCCCAGAGGTGACAGCAATACTCCATATGGGGTCTGACTTGCGACTTATATAACAGAAGTCTTTGCCCCGGAGTAAAGTATCCCCTCGCTTTATTGAGCACCCCGAGCTTTTTGGATGCCAGCGTAGCTTTTCCCTCTAGGTGACATCGGAATTGGACGTCGTTGGAAATGTCGACTCCGAGGATCCCAATACTCCCCGACATGGTAAGAGCTGTGTCTTGGAACTTTGGAGCCACAGTAAATGGATTTTTTTTAGCGGTAAACGCGCAAACTTGTGTCTTTGTGGGGTTGAACCTGACTAGGTTATCCCGACCCCATAACGAGACTCTAGATAAAGTGTTCTCGATGTCAGACACAAGTTTTCCGCGACTTTCCAGTACCACAGAGCGAGGGATATTAGCACGGCCTGTGTAAAAAGTATCCCCAGTACTGTCATCCGCATAGCAATGGAGGTCGCCGATAGACAACATGTCATTGATATGCAGAAGGAACAGCGTTGGGGATAGCACAGAGCCTTGCGGGACGCCAGCGTTTATGTCCATGCTATCAGAGCAGCTACCGTCTACTACGGCACGAATGCGTCTGCCGGACAAAAAGCTAGCAATCCATCTGCATAATCCCTCGGGCAGTCCATAAGATGGCAACTTCGACAAAAGGCCCCTATGCCAGACCCGATCGAACGCCTTCGCTATATCTAGGCTGACTGCCAAAGCCTCGCCTTGACTCTCAATGGCTGATGCCCAGCGGTGAGTGAGGTACACTAGAAGATCACCGGTAGAGCGACCGTGGCGAAAGCCATACTGGCGGTCGCTTATAAGATCGTGTTCTTCTAGGTAACCAAGGAGCTTAGCGTTAACTATACGCTCCATGACCTTAGAGAGAAGGGAGGTGATAGCGATAGGCCTATAATTCGATGGATCCGATCTGTCACCCTTTTTTGGAACAGGGTGCACAAGGGCCGTCTTCCACGAAGATGGAACTTCCCGTTTGATACTGGAAAGAGCGAAGAGACGCGTTAACACAGGACACAACTCAGGAGCACAACGTTTAAGCACCACTGCAGGTATGCCGTCTGGCCCGCTCGACTTGTGAACGTTTAACGACAGCAACTCCCGCCGAACATCTTTCTGGGAGATGCGAATTTCTGGCATGGAGTGTGCGCACCGCGGGATGGTAGGCGGTATAATGCTGCCGTCATCGCTCACAGTCGAGTTCGAGGCAAAAAGAGCACCTAGAAGATCGGCTTTCTCTTTTGCACTATGGACCAGATTACCGTCAGCATTTCGCAGTGGTGGCAGGGACGACCGACAAAAGTTTCCCTCGGCAGCTTTGGCAAGTGACCAGAAGGCCCTACTCCCGGAAGGGTGGCCTGCAAGCTTCTCGCCAAATCTGCCGACAAAATCAAATTTTGCTCTAGCAACAGCTCTTTTGCAGGACCTCGAGGCAGCATTCAGTCTGCGTTTCGCATCAGAGACGTTCGGATCCTTATCAGTTACGGCCTTGGTCCAAGCCCTGTAAGCAGCCTGCTTTTGAACCGCAGCTTCTTTACAGGGCCGGTTAAACCAAGGTCGCTTCTTTGCTCCTGTAGCGATTAGTGAGTTGGGAATGAAACAGTCCATTCCCAGCTGTATCGTCTCGGCGACATTAGTCGCACAGGAGTCAGGATCATCCGATGCGAAACAGAGCTGCCTCCAAGGGTACGAAGCGTAGAATTCACGCAATCCGTCCCAATCTGCTGACCCGTACTGCCAAACGCGACGAGTAGTAGTAGGTCGCGGTGGTTCTCGCTGCGCGCAAGGCGAATTTGTCCGGATAAGGCAGTGATCGGACGAGCCGAGAGGTGCATTTACTGCGATGGTGTATCCGTCCGGATGCGTGGTCAATAGAAGGTCAAGCAAGGAGCTCGTATGGTCCTCGATATCTGGTATTCTCGTGGGAGAACGTACCAGTTGTGAGAGCCCATAGGCCAGAGAAAATTCGTGAGCAGACCTTCCCGCAAAGTCGGTGGACCGGGAGCCCAGCCACTCAACGTGGTGGGCATTAAAGTCCCCCAAAATCACCAGCTCCGCGGATGGGTACTGCTCAAGCACTCTGTCGGATGTCGACTGTATGTGCTCGAAGAGTCGGGTTGTCTCTGTGTTGCCACTGTGAGACCTGTAAAGGCACGCGTAGACTCTGGTGTGGCCGCCGTAGTCCACACGCACCCACAAAACTGACAGGTCCCTGTCTTCAAAGGCAAGAAGACGACGACAGCATACATCCTGCCGGGCGTACATACATACACCGGCGTGTCTCACGAACTTATGTTCGAGTGTATAGCCGGGGTACAATAGGTACGTTATATCCGCCGGGCAGGATATTTGCGTCTCCGTGAGGAAAAGTATGGTCGGCTGCGCAGTTTCCAGGTGGCAGTGGACTGCGTTTAGGTTAGAGTGGATACCCCTGATGTTGCAGTAGTCCACTTGTGTGGATGGAGATGCCGCTGATAGTCCAAACTTTTTCTGTTTTCGCGCCATTATAGTGGGTGTACTTAATCCTAAGAAGGGTTCGGAGTGCCGACGACTCAAGGGACAAACAAACGGAACAAATCTAATTCAAATTCAAATTCAAATTATTTAATGTTATAAAACACATGTCAAAAAATTAATATACAAAATTCATATACCTAATTACAATAAAAATACTTAATTTTAAAATCACAATTATAGACATTCGAACCATTTAAAATAAAAACCCTTAGTATCTAAACATAATAAAATTATTCATAAAATATAAATTGTACAGATTCCCGCTAAATAAATTAACTAATAATATTACCAACATGTCATAAATAAACTAAATTTAAAAACAAGATACACATTAAAATCACATAAAATAAAGCGCAAAATAATTATACATATTTATACCAAATAAATCAACTAATATTATATACCTATATGTCATAAAAATTATTTAATGCTATAAAACCTAAATGTCATAAAATTCTTTTATAGTGTAAAATGCCTTGGAAACGAGAAAATCCTTCAACCTTTTGACGAACTGCTCATAAGAAGAAGCCTCCCTGATTTCCGGGCTCAACCTGTTAAATACTTTTACTCCTACCACCCATAGAGAGTTTGACTTGCGCGCTAAACGAGCAGGTACAGGATTGAAAACACGCCATGTCTTCCTCTGGTCTGGGCGTCTCATGCGGAAATCATCTCTGTGCCTCCACATATACTTCCCAACCTCGAGGATATAGAGGCTTGGCACTGTCAGAATCTTAAATTTCCTAAACGACTCCCTCGCCGGGGAAAATGGTGGCAGTCCAGCCAGTAGCCTAACAGCTCTCTTCTGCATCACAAAGACTCTGTCCCTCTCAGCAGCCAATCCCCATAGGTCAATACCATACACTATTATAGAATTAACATATGCATAGTAAGCCATTCGGATATTTTCCTGCGAAGGGGCAGGGGCAAGTCGAGACAATGCAAAAGATGCTCGCGCTAGCCTGGCCGAAAGCAAATCAATGTGCCTGTCCCATTTTAAGCCTGCATCAAACTGGAAACCTAAGAACCGCGTGTCTTGGACTTGGGGGAGTTCCACGCTATCAACGGTGATGTTAAGAGGTATCGGGTATTGCCCCCTCAACCAGAAATGCATTAATAAAGTTTTACTTAGGTTGACCATAAAACCATTTACACGAAACCACTCAGTCAACTTTTCGAGAGCAACTTCAGTATTTCCCCTCAAATCAGAGAAAGTATCCCCATGCACAATCGCACAGCCATCATCCGCGAACATGACGAAGTCACCTTCTGGAAAGACGCTGATAAGGTCATTTACCATGACGAGGAACAGAAAGTTTCCAAGCGCTGAACCCTGAGGCACAGAACAGCCTTGCAAAATCTTTGGTCCAGACCTGGTAGCACCCCCATCAATGTACCCTATTCTCCAGAAACGACTTCAAAAAACTCAAGAGGCATCTGTCAACTCCATATTGTTGCAGCTTAATTGCCAGGAGCTTGTGATCGACACAGTCAAACGCGCGTGAGAGGTCAAAAAAAACAGCCGCCACATGTTTACCCTGATCGAGATATTGCAGAACACGATGATGGACTGCACGAGCAGCATCCACGGTCGACCTACCCCGACGATACGCATACTGGTGTTCATGCAGTAAACCGTTTTCCTCAAAGTAATCAAGCAGTCTACCACATAACCCAAATTCCACCATCTGGCAGGGGACAGCGCAGGTAGTGCGGTCTGCAGGCACGGCGTACGGAAGGGCCCCACGGTCCCCCCCTGTGGCAGCGGCCGGGTCCACTCCGGTCTTCTCCTCCGGCACGGCCACTACTCCAGGGATTTTGCGCAGGTTGGCGGTTCAGCCTCCCAGGGCGGAGATTACGTGGTTCCTGGGTTCGGGAACCCTACTGACCTACGGGCGGCCAGCGGTCAGCCGTTTCACCGGGTCTCCCTGATAGCCGCACCTGCATGCCGCGCCAACACAGGCCGAAGCCAGTATTGTCAGTTCCGTAGGTCCCCCCGTCGGCAGCACTCCGCACCCTCGTTGAGCCTGGCTACCTTACTCACCAACAGGAACACAACACTATGTGTAGGGGATAGTGTTATTTGGCTGCGGTTTTCTGTAAGGCGGAGGTACTTCCCCAGTTGGGCTCTGCTCTAGATAAGAGCGAGATGGCATCCGCTGTGCCCTACCTCAACTAATACTTTCTCAAATATATGCAATGAAATAAAAAATACGACAATCAAAAAACAAAATTTAGCTGTTTAGCCTGTTCATGAAAACCGACGCCATGTTTTAAAAAAAATATTACTTACCGGCCTAGGCCGTTAAATTCGTATGAAAATCCTTTACTATTATCTCGAGGTCATCTGACTGCAACGTCATACTTTAAAGCCTATTATGACGAACATAATGACAACATTTCATTGCATGTTTGAGAAAATACATTTGTCACCACATGTTGATTTAAACTTTCACGATCATCACTCATTATTTTAACGACAAACGGGTCTTAATCGCGTAAACTTACGTTTAATTTTATCCAGACGTTTCGGGCATGACGTCACTCGTGATCGCAGGCAGACTGGCGAGAAAATGTATCAACACCTTCGAGCTGCGGCACCACTTCAACTTTACCCGCAAGTGTCACAAGAGTCGACTAAGCGGTAGAGATTGCAGTGTCACTGAACATTAGGTTATAGAAGATTGATGATGGGCAGCAGCCTCATCATGGTGGACTACTCCGAGCGCCAACCCACGGAGCATTACCTCCGTTACAGAGAGCCTCTTCCAGAGAGGCTCCGTTCAAGAGAAAGATTTTAGTATCAGTACTGTACTAGTGCAAAGCCAGTGGGGGTTGCTACTGTACATATAAAACAAACGAACACCTACTCGTACCTACATTGTTCTCCCATTATTAAAGCAATTTTGTAGCTCTGGCGGTTGAAGTTTTGTTTTTCCACAAACTATTAGCTTTTCAAAGCGTTGTTATTTTATTTCTCCAACCACATGTAATCCTGCCTTTGGCTTGCTAAACTTTTTAATTAATTAATCTGACTAAGTAGCAGCCCTGGCATCCATTAGTACTTTTTTGTTAAGAGTTACATCATATAAAAAACACAAAATATTGTGCCTTTAAAACAACTGTATAGGAAATAAAAATAATATTACATTACAGTTCGTCCCATATTCAACCACACGGGTGGATATTAGGCAAATATATTAGTTTCAAGTTAACGTAAATTATTTATTTCTCTATATATCTTATAGCCTTAAGGCAAAATTAGCATGATAAAATTGGGGGGACATGTCGTCACAATCAGATACAATATATGTAATAGTGAGAAATGTAACAGTTCTGCAGCGGACGGGTAAAAGTTTAGAAGTCTTAAACACCATAAAAAAACGTAAACTGGAATATCTCGGCCACATAATGAGAAACCAAAAATACATGCTATTACAATTAATAATACAGGGAAAGATTCAAAGGAAAAGGAGTGTGGGAGCAAGAAGAATATCCTGGCTTAAAAATCTACGCCACCACATTTAGTTAAGTCTAACACTTTATACTTGGCAATGACCTAATTTAAATAATCCTTCACAATCTCATACCTTTCGTATCTCTATTTAATGTAATGTTTCATAGGCAAATGCTTTGAATATAAATATTGTAGACATACCGTTAAAAATAGAATGAATTTAGGTAATAAATTGCCTACCTACTACTGGCGTTGGTTGTGTAATTTCATTAATTTTGCGCATTATATTTAGAGAGCGTTTACAGAGTGGCGCCCACATGGAAAATATTCGGTGGGAATATAGATATATCTACTTATGGTTTTACGAAAATAAAAGACGCAATTAGAAACATATTTCTTTGAAATAACGAATGGACAGAATTGCGTGTTCTTAACTCAAAAATGAACCACCATAAATTGGCTTGATATTTTTATATCGTCAATCAAAACTCAGTATAAAAACTGTTACTAGTCTTAGCAACGTCGTATGTCAGTATTGAATCAGAACTGAGATACGAGCTTTATTTCAAGTAGGTATTTGTTACTTAGTGAGTTTTGATTATGCCGTGTGGTGACGGCAGCAAGAATACATTTGTCACCACCCCAACTCTTCCCGCGGGAGTCGTAAGATCTAAGGGATTGAAGTGTCACTGACCATTCTTTGATTTGATTGATGACGGGCAGCAGCGTCATCATAGTGGACACACTACTGCGATCGCCAATCCGCTTGCCCATCATCGTGGTGATTATGGATATTTACCTCCTAATGCGTCTATACGCATAGTTGACAGGAGAGGCCTACGTCCAGCAGTGGACTGAGACTGAGGCTGTTGATGATGATGATGAGTTTTGATTGTCAACCGACGAATATAAAAGAAACGATTGTTACCTAGCCTTGATATCGACGTCGTCTCCCGCGCCTGGTTGCAGCTGCATCCCACCTTGCGCCCACGTGACGGTTAGCCAGTCTGCAACAATGGATACAAAAGATCAGCCATTTTAAATTTATACATAAACGTCTCCTAATTAGGCATTTCTCCGAGCGTTTCAACCGCCGTGCCTTCGGTGGCAGCCTTATAAAGGTGCATTCAGACCAAAAGAGCATTCGCTGTTTTATCCTCCGCTCTACGAAATTAACGAATCACGTTTCGTGTAACGATCGAATTTCTTAGAGTAGGGGGATAGAACAGCGAATGCTGTTTTTGGTCTGCACGCACCTTAACACGAATACCGTGAGAGATGCAAGAACTTTTGAATAGATATTGGTAGACGTAGTTGACAACTACCAATATATCCAAAAAAAAATGAGATATCCACGGAAATCGAGTAATAATGATGCCACCGAAGTTACGGCGATTTAAACGATCGGAGAAAGAATTTAGCAAGACAAGGCCATATGGATAAGATCAATAGGAGCAAAAAATACTTTTTGTTTTTTTTTTAGTTAGGTTATGAATAAGGTTATTTTTAAAGAAATTTAAAACGTACCTCACTCCTAGCAGAATATTTCTGAGAAATTCGACTCGAATTTGCGCTAAACATCTTTTTTAATGATCCCATTGAGGCTCTTAGCTTTTATAAGTTATTATTTATTTTACTAAAGGTAAAGATGATGGTGTTACTGAATACTTAATATACAATGCAGGCAGACGAGTTTTCTATGTGAAAAATATCAAAACCCATGCTACTCGCTTTATTTATTAAGCGTCAACAAAAATAATATTTCCCCAAAAAAAACCGTCGCAATTTTCTAAAAGAAATTATGTTTACCTTATTCGTTATATTTTCGATAGTCGCCACGACGACGGGAAATCCTCATAGCAACTGTTAAGAACTGCTTAGCACATAATGAGGAACTTAAGAGCATAGATACTTGTAAATGAAAGTCATCGTACTCAGGGAATTTTCATAATTACGGAATTTATTTTACTAAGTATAAGCCCTTATTTAGTATGGACGTTTTACGTAGTACAGTTCAGTGGTTTGAATAAATCGTTATTATTATTTAGAAACAATTTTTAAGCCTTCGTTTGCCTGAACATGGATCCGTGTATTCGTGAAAACTATTAGAAAAAAAATTGTGGCACAAGAGAGATTAATCATACTTTAAATAAAAAAAGTGTTTTGAAATATACGAGGAGCGTAGTTCAGGTTTTATAACATAGACTCTTTGAACCACCTTAATCATACAGTCAAACTTATAGTTTGGCAAATCAGTTTGTCAGTCAGTAGAAACCGGAAAATAGTACATTGTGCATCTAGGGAGGTAAGTACGGAATTACTAACGAGAGTGTCCGAAGCCCAACGCCATAGGAGAAGGGCTTTTAATGATTCGAGTTAGTATTCCGCTTACTGACCGTGATGGATACAATGTTTTTCATCACACTTGCGAACAAAAAAAATTGTATTATTCTCTCTGACTATGCACAAGAGAGTCCAATCGTGGCCAAACGTGGCTAAGGTTCCAATGGTTGGGTGTACGTACGTACCTATCTATAAATACCTGCACATTTCCGCTTCCATCCTATGTGCCTATTGGGCTGGAAATTCGAACCGATCTCGCAGAATCGGCCTAATTTTCACGTATAATATGAAAGTAATAACCGAACTGAGCGCAGAATCAGGCAAGTACCTAGTGCTAAATTTAGAATTTAATATTTACCTACATAATAATGTAACCCTTTTCCAGGCATAAATACTAAGTACGCTATATTTCAATAGGTCTGTATCTCAATTTAGGTGAAAATTAGGGTGGTCCACGACAGTATGAAGAAAATTTTTTTTTCTTAAAAATCTTACCTCCTCATGGCTCACTTGTTCTATTATATAAATGTAGTCTATATACCAAAGAGGTAATTTGCTGATTATTTACTGGTTGCTCAAAATGGTTAAACTTTCGCTGATCTCATACAAATAAAAAAATTACACTACACTTTCTAAAATTGAAGCATCATATTCTTAAATTAGTAGACCTAATTGAAAATCTATAGTTAAAGCCATGGAAAAGTTAAAAAAAAAATAGAGGAGATTTTCATTTCATACATTTATGTACTGCCAAAATGTCGAATTTTGATCGACCTCTAAATGATGCTCGATTACTCTGAATGGTTTGGTATATATTACTTTTAGGGGACATGTACAATAATAAGCCCGGTGGAGCGGGAATATTAAAACCAATTTTTTTTGGACCACCCTAGTGCAAATAATATTGGACTCTATGGACAAATTACTCATATTAAAATAATGCACTCCCAGAATATTTCAATACTTGTATTTTGTGGGAATACGTATATCTTCACCAATCGTCAGTAGAATAAAAAAAAGTAAATAAATATGACTGACTTTCCATAGCATTTGACGTCTTTGACACATATCGTGAAACACGTTCGCTGATATATTTTTACGTTAATATTGATAAATATCAATATTTTTTAATTGAAAATGTATGTGAACTCAAGGTTTAAAGTTTTACGTTCGAAATAAAACCATGATTTTGTTCTAAAAGTGCGTGTTTGTTTACTTTTTTTATTCTACTGGCGAATGGCACATTTACTAGTTTCATGGTGTGTTTAAGCTGAAAGTGAAGGCACTAGAGATGTATGGTATTGCTACCAGACGCCTTTATTTTCCGCACAGATACTTTTTGTAACTCACTGTGAAAAAACGACTTAGATAGAGGGTAGTTCACTACAGTATGTGGGTAGACCACACATTTGGGTCGTGGCACACCAGTTGCATTTGAAATAGTGCTGCAATATTAGGAGGGCGTCAAACAAATGTCATGTTTTAATTCCATTCAGTAGTACAATTAGGCGTCAAAGCGTAATAGACAGATCTAGGCATTTATATTGTAACATTGTTCTGAAGAGTTATTTTCCCTCATCCCGCCCTCCCCTTTCCGTTATAAAACCACACGTGCCGGTTTGCGGTGTCACTCCTTCACCGTGGAAAATATTCCCACACGTACTAAGAAATTCGGCAATTCCTTCATATGCCGGACTATTAAAAAGTGGAATTCTTTACCGGCACATGTGTTTCCGCATACCTATAAGTTGGGACCCTTTAAACGAAGCGTGAAGAAGCATCTAGCGGGCCAGCAAGGCGTTGGCAACTAACAGGTTACTGATTGTCTCCTGTTCGTTGCCGCCGCGATTTGGGCTCTACTTTTCACTTACGATCAAGTGGAGTGGAGCCACTTTGTTGTCCCAACATAAAAAAAAAAATAGTAGGGATTTTTATAATTCACCTGAACCGCTCTAAGCTGCGATTCTATCGTAATAAATGTAGTGACATAGATCTCCTTATTTTTCTGGATTTAAGTCGGCGATCTAAAACTTGGACTACCTCCAGCTAAATCCTATATATATCCTAGATAGCAATGTGTTTCAGAGATGCGACGACGTTTAAAGTTTCAAGACGTTTAGGTACTTTACCTATGAGAAGCAGCAGTGTAAATGTTCTCGATAAAATGTTAATCCAAAATGTGTATTTGCATGACAACACGAACTTGATTTTATTACCAACCTATTTAACCTTAAACCTTGAGTTCACATACATTTTTTGTTAATATTATTGGTTATTATTGCCGTGTGGTGACGGCAGTATGAATACATTTGTCACCACCCCAACTCCTCCTGCGGGTGTCGTAAGAGTCGACTAAGGGATGAAAGTGTCACTGACCATTATACAAGATTGATGATGAGCAGCAGCGTCATCATAGTTGAGACATTACTGCGATCGCCAATCCGCTTGCCCAGCGTGGCGATTATGGGCATTTTCCTCCTAATGCGTCTATCTATACGCATAGTTAATAGGAGAGGCCTACGTCCAGCAGTGGACTAACATAGGCTGATGATGTGATGTGATTATTCGTAGGTTATTAGTATAATATACTATTTATTTTTTACCTTTTACCTAATTGGCAAACAATACTGAATAAGCCCTTAAACGATTAAAATTTCACCTTGTACATGCTAATTTCTTATTCTGATAACCAACTTATCTACACAGGTCCACATACATATAATATTAACTTTAGGTACAAATTCATACCGAATTTTTCGTAACTAATCATGAAGTATTTTCAAAACTCAGAGGACATCAAGTACTGTCTGTAGATACCCTCGATAAACAACGGCCGGCCGTCGCAGACCCTCCAAATATACCCAGATTTGATGCCAAGTAAATAGAGTGGCCGAGACAGACGGAAGGGATTTACCCATCAGTCCCTGCTTTAACGTGTCTGCTACAACGTGGAATGAATTATACTAACGTCTTTAGTAAAATTGGATCAAATTCATGAAAAAATAAAACATTTTAAATTCTTTACTCGGGCGCAAAAGCGATTGGGTTACGATTAAGTATTTCTTTTAAAGAAAATGTTGCAAACGTGCTTATTTCTAATATTATTGTATTAAATATTGTAATAGGTTTTAATGTGAAATGGTTTTGGAATTTCCAAATCCAAAAAGATGTATCTTTATTGTCAGATAAAAATCCATACACGCATATCTCCATACATAAAAATTAACAAATTATGTTATAACCAGGGATCGATGTGCGTCATTGTTTGCAATGATATGGACTATGGACATGACTCCAAAATGGATTAAATGAATAATCAATCTTGAATTTTGATTTCGAAGCTTTCATGTGACTATTTACAAAGGTTTTTATAGTTACCGGTGTCAAATAGGTAATTTTCTGAAAATGATTAAATGATTAATTATTTAATCAACTTTGGAGTCATGTCCATATATACAATGATGACGCACATTTGTCCGATCTCTGGTTATGACAAAACAGCTCCGTTTACCGTACATTTATGGTGTTGTTTGTAATACTCAAAACTTTGTGTCTTTTGAAGATACATTGTAATCAAACCTTATATTCAAAATATGTTCAATTTACAATCGGGTACTGCTAAATCTATGTGTTATAATCAAAGCTTACCAATATCCTAGCTATTTATACGATGAATTTTTTGATTATTTTGCTCTTGAGTAGATTATACGTACTTACAAAATTACATTTTTGTACAAGCACACACATTGTTTGAGGGAAAACCCCACAAATTCGGTTACACCCGAAAGCCCCAAATATTGGAACTGGGTCCACTAGTGGGCCAAGTTCAAAAGTGGAAGTCATTATTCACAGCAATTAAGTACCCGGGTAACTGAAACATCGCACTATAACTCAAGTGTGGCGGCAACTTGCTGTAAGTTGCGCCTCTTGTTACATTATAGGAGCACGTAATGTACAGTCAAAGACAAAATGTAAAACCACCTAACTATAGTCCAAAAGCTCTCAACTATGGTCCAAAACTAAATCGAATATCCACTTTTACGAATCGCATCTGATCTTTTATAAATATGGAGTTCTGGTACTTTCAATAGTTTTATTTGAAATATGTACTGTTTACCTACACTTTGGGGTGAATTTTGTCCCAGGTTAGTTGATACCTTAGATTTTTTTAAACTTTGTTTTTGGAGCAAAGTAATCTGTATGAAGCAGGAAACTTTGCTCCAAGGCAAGATGGCTTTGAATTCGGAACTGTTCCTGGCGTGGAGCATTAAATAGCGTGCTATATACCTCAACACTCTATAGGTTGATAGTTGGAGTAGCAGAAAAACATAAATTTTGTTCAAATTCACAGTTTTTTTATTAAGATAGATCAAATATCTTGTAGCTCTATTAGCATCAGTCTTAAATTTGAATCATTCTTATAATTACCCATAAAGTTTCATATAAATCAACGTTTATAAACATATCGCAAGTTATTATTTTATTTGCAACAATTAAATCTTAAGAGATCTGGTAGGTAGTCAACCCATTTATGAAAAAAAAAATCTTTCATTAAAATATACGCTTTAACAATGATGCGTTAATCTAACTCCTACAGTGGAAATCCGTACTGGCTCATTCTTTCAATGCAGTCACAGAAATGTAATTCTTCTTCTTTAGTAAATATGGGTGGAGTGTCCTTCTTGGAATATTAAATTCTGCAGCTTTTTCGACTCTATAGCTATTATAATGCCGTGCGTCAAGTCTTCTGAGCATCATAGCATGATAGAGAGCATGATATTCTTTCTGGGCATGATAAAAACAATAAGAGAGAAATTATTAACTCAAATCATTCTTTAAAAGGTATTGCTCCTGGGGCAAAATATCCCCAAAACCATGTGCATAGTAAGACCGTCCGTGAAAACAAATAATAATTTGGAAACTATCGCAGCAATCACTTAAATACTAAGTTTTCAGATAGGCAATGATATGTGAGATGAAACAATAAAACACTGACCAAATTTCATCCAGAGATGTTTGATATGGGAACAGATTTTTAGCATTAACAAAATCGGTTGCATCCACGCTTGTTGCAGTTTTGACAGCTACTTACAAGAGGTTTAAACTTTTGACAGTTAATCATACCGAAGTTGCTAGGTGAAATCTCGTATTATCCGACAAAAACATTAAAATTTACCCAGATAAGAAGTATTATCGTCTGGAACGGAACATAACTTTTTTTTTGCTTGGAGCATTGTTACCACCCAAGGAGCAAAGTAGTACCGTTTTACGGTAATAAGAACGTCGCTACATATTTATGAGCGGATTCTTTCGATACTTATTTTTGCTCTTGATTGTACATGCCAATTTTCGAGTTACCTTAAGAATAAATAATTGAATATCTTGGGACACCTTACACAAATCGACCTAGTCCCGCTGTAAGCTCAAGTAATGCTTGTGATGTGGGTACTAAGCGACGATTTACAGGATGGCCCATTAAAATCGGTCAGTATGTGAAAGTCTGAAACTATAAGACATACGATGATTTGTTCTTAGGAACCATGTCACCAATTTTGATAAAAAGAAAAACTGCATTCAGACATTTGAAAAACAAAACTATACCGAGCCAGGGAATTGAACCCGGTTGGTTTGAAAAATAAACATAATTCTATTTCTATTCAGATATCGTTTGTGTAGGTCTTAAGCAGTAAGTGTATCTAAGAATCATGATGTCTAAAATGAATGGAATTCATTGTTTTTACATACTCAAATTTATTTTACTAGGTGTTTAGTTTATTGTGTAAACCTTAAGAAATTTTTTTTTTCATATTTATCAACGCAGTTTTCCTTATTATCAAAATCAATGACATGGTTCCTAAGAACAAATCTTCGTATGTCTTATAGTTTCAGACTTTCCCATACTGACCGATTTGAAAGGGCCAACCTGTATATATACTAGATACATACACACAGATACTTACATACATAGACAGCCACGACTTAAACATTTTTAGCATGTTTTTAACATGATTTTGTAAGAAGCAGCTTTTGTATATGTATAAGCGCTAAAATTCCTTTATTATGGATTGTTATTTCAAATTATAAGAGCAAACAAAACTTGAATTATAATGTGATGTATGTAATTCCAACCTTGAACCTTAAAAGAGGGGAAGCGTCGCCCCACTTGTCGTGTTGACGTTGCGTTGTTATTAACACCCACTTAAAAGGAGGCGCTATGTTATTACAGTGTACACTACCGGCCACGTAAATGTAGCAAATACTCAACTTAATTAATATAAAATAATATTTATAATATTTTAGCCTATATAATGTCCCACTGCTGGGCACAGGCCTCCTCTCATGTATGAGAGGGATTGGGCTATAGTCCCCACGCTGTCTAATATAAAATACATTTGCAAAATTTTGGAACAATAACAAAATTTAAGAATCACAATAAGAATTGAAGTAAAAAAACCGGCAAAGTGCGAGTTGGACTCGCTCGCGAAGGGTTCCGTGCCATTTTATCATTTAAAAAAATCAGTTAATTCAATGTATTTCAAAAACTATAAAAGATAATTTAATCAAACCAAAAATCGTTGGGAGAGTTTATTAATAGGTATGCATAAAAAAAATATTTTATACCACTTAGTTAAAAAAAATAGAGGGGGGACACATTTTTCAGACTTTGAGAGCTGATATCTCGAAAACGGTTCGCTTAAATAAAAACGTGATAAACCTTGATATCCTTTTCAAAGAACTTTCTATTGATACATCAAAAAAAAATGTTCTATCCCTCAGTTACATGTATGGAGGGCCCCGGTCCCGATATTTTTTTTACAATATAGTATCATAATTTTGTAGCGGTTTATGCAACACATATTCTTACCAAATGTCATTACTGTCACATTTATAGTTTCCAAATACTTAAATCGGCTGTGACAGACGGACAGACGGACATGAAGAATATATAAGGGCTCCGTTTTGGCTACGGAACCCTAAAAACTAGTTCCCAAAAAAACTTGACATAAAAATATAATGATACTACAAAATAAGAAAAATACTCGCGGGCAATACCCGCTCCTTAAAGTTTCCGTTGCAAAGGTAATGCTAAAGTAACTAGGTACCTATTGTTTAAGTATGTGAATTAAATACACTTTGATCACTAGACCGATTTTCATGGAGATAGTGTGACCACTCGAAAGGATTTTCTTTTTCATATAATGCATAATTTCCCGTGATATTGCTTTGTTTTAAATTCTACAAAGCCAATGTTGCAGGTGCAGCCAATATATTATAGCTAGTGGATTAGAAATAAATATTTGAGGCAATATTACGGCAACACAAAATTATGGATGATCGATGGTTAACCTAAGACTTTTTCAAATACTTTTATACATTAAATAATTCAACACATTATATATATATATAATTTATTGTTTAATTTGGTATTAAAGACGTATAAATTATAATGAAATATAATACTGCTGATAGCAAGTGGTTGTCAGCGAATAAAATAATGAACAAAAGCCACAACGTAGACATGAAGCATCTTCTTATACTTGCACAAGTACTATCCACTTCTTTGTTTTAAATATTTTATTATTTTAAATTATCTAGAAAATAAAAATCAGGCCGTCATGACGGGCACTATTGGCTGTTAATTTCTTTAATGTAGGTATCGAAAAACAAAAATTAACACAGTGTGATTTAGGGCTGATTTTTCAATCCTCAGTTAAAATTATCCGTTAGTTAAAACTATTACCATCCTTCATATTTTACAGACAAACGGGTCTTAATCGCGTAAACTTACGTTTAATTATATCCTGACGTTTCGGGCATGACGTTACACCCGTGGTCGCAGGCAGACTCAGGTCGGGTGTAACGTCATGCCCGAAACGTCAGGATATAATTAAACGTAAGTTTACGCGATTAAGACCCGTTTGTCTGTAAAATATGAGTGATAATCGTGAAAGTTTAAATCAATATATTACCATCCTTACCTCATCAGTCAAAAAAGGATAGAGCTAACATTTATTTGACAGACTGATACTGTTAACTGGGGATTAAAAAATCGATACTTAATCTGTGTACATAAATTGTAATTTTGAAAATAATACTAAAAATTCAAATTTTTACACCACGAAATAATTGTTTGATAGTCCTTATCAAATTAATAGTGTCAAAAAGAGACTTCCACTCTCTTGAACGAGTCCCAGTTAGTCACCATTAATGTCCAGAAGTGTACGCAATATCGCATTACGCAGACGTAGACTGTAAGTATAATGTGTGTAGTTTCGAAGGCTCGACATTGTACCCGTATAAGCAGGATTATCACGCTAATCACACAATGTGCGTTAATTGATATCATTAGTGCTTTATACATTACATAACGCTCTAATAAATGTTAAACATAAATGAGATGGAATACAATATTTATACACGATTATGATACTCGTATCAGACAATTATTATTCCTTACTGTTATTATTTATTTTACCGTAGATTCAAATAGTTATGTAGATCATTAGAAGCTTTTAGCTTTGGAACTACAGATACAGTCAAAGACAAAATAAGATGTACACAAAAATGTTCAAAAATATGTCCCAGTGCACTCTAATTCTGTGTAATAAGAACGTCGTAACATATTTATGAGCGGATTCTTTCGATACTTATTTTTGCACTTGACTGTACTATCAACAAATGCAACGTATGCAATTTTTGCTACATTTATATTACTATTCCGGTTATAGATTTAAAAGGAAATGGAACGGAAGTTCCAAATTAATCTTATTGGGCCATTCCATATGGAATCATCAGATTCTGATTTAATTCCGCGCTGACTGATTTTTAAACAGTTTGAAAAAAATCAAGGATGATAGTCTTAAGTAAGTGGTACGTAAATCGTCAATACTTTTTTTTTTACTTGCTGCTCATCCAGATGGGGCCCGCTTTAAGTTTCAATTTACCTGTTTTTGAGGTTCCACGAGAAGCGATGTTAATTTGTTTCGGTAACTAATATACATTTTTTATATATTTTTTCTGATTCTCTAGTAAACGTACTTTAAAATGTTATTATCAATATGCATCAAGCTATTTTACTTATTCCATCATAAATGTTGAAATTTTTGTGAATATTTTCAAATTCCGCCCATTTTCTATTGGATTTTGCAGCATGTCTACTGAGCTTAGGGAATTAATTTTTTTTACTGTATAGTACAAGTCTTGGTCTCATAAAATAACTGAGGGTTTGATCACAAACTTTTCATTTAGCTGAAAAAAAGAATGGTAAAGTTGGCCATTTTACGAAATTGCTCAAATTTGACTTCAAATTTCATCATGTTTGGCAATATAGAAAAATCCAAAAAGTTATACAAAATATAGTACCAACTCTATTCTATAGGAATCCGTTTCATTTGGTTTGTGTTTTCGATTTCTGTGAAAATTATGATTTTTTTTAATGTACATTTTTCGGAACTTTTTACGACTATTTTCCGGCGCTCTATGACTTCACTATTTGAAATAAAACACATCAAATTATTCATTACTATATTTTATTAGTCATTAACAACAACAAGAACCTTTATTTAAGTTGCGATGTACGTAATTAAGTATGTCAGTGTGTGACAATGACCCTTGTGTTAATGCACGATTTACGAATTCATGTTCATATCATGCAAAAGTCAGCAAAAAAGCTTGTCACAAATATGTAATGTATATATGTGCGTGTGTGTGTGTAAAGTATTATTACCTGACTACCTTTACGACATTAACATTTTTGGAGTAGGAATATCTTCCGGCTCGTAAGGTGCCGTTTGAAACTGGCACAAAATTATGATACGACCTGGTATTTTTTATTGTTATCGCATTATTGAATCAACATCATTACTCTTATCTAAAGATAGTAGGCATGTGTAATAAAACCTATAAGTACCCTATTTCAGACGTATTATAAGATGTGCCACTAGCATTTTCATGCTTACCATCAAGAAAGTGGTGTACCACTTTTTTGGTTGACTGTACATAGTAAACGAGGGAATCAACAATCATCATTTTGTTGTTTATTACGTTTATAAATGTTGTCCGTGATAAAAAAAAACATTAGGTAACTTAAACAACTACTTTGAAACTTCTTGCTAACTTTTAGATTTCAAAAAATCACATCTCTTTCAAAAATCAATAACACAATATAAATAAAGATGATTTACAAAGAACAAAGTAAGTTCTTCTCTTCTGTGTACTTTTCAGATCTTTAAACTTTGCCAAACATGGTTTTTTTTAACGTCATAAAAAGCAAATTCTACAAAAATGGTTTTGTAATTTACTATTTTTTTAAGTTAGAAGAACTAAATTCAAAAATATTGTTAAAGTTTTCATTTACAGACTATTTGAGCTTGTTAATTAAAAAAAAATACCTGTCTAGACCAAGCGAGCAAGTCAATAAAAGCTACTGAACATCACTGAACATTAGCAAAATAACATGACGGTTTAGAAGTTTGTCATACAATAAGTAATAAAAATATACATACTGTAATACATACATGTACAAGTACACATATTAAATAGTAAATTAACATAATAATAAAATTCAGTTTCACACATTAAATTTTCATCGACCTCAAAAATCGCTTATTTTTAAACTTCAGACCTATGTTATCTGGCTGTTAGGCTGTTTAAAAATTAAACAACTACGGTTTTATGTAAAGCATACCTATATTATCATCCATGATTTTTTCCATACAAATCGGAAAGCATGCAGCACACCTCATTTGATGATTTCATATGGAATGGCCCTATTATTAATTCCTGCAGAAGAAATAGTTGTAAAGATTATTTAATCTATGAGGTTAGTTTTTTTTAAATTAAGGATTTGTTTTATACGAATATAGTGGCAAAATAGCGTGCTTGTTCAATAAAAGCGTGTATTCATAAATTAACCGCTATAATGATGTATATTACATACCGTAAGTATATATAATCATTATACTTAGATATTTTTGTAACAGAAACGAGAGGTTGACAAAATTAAATATCGACCTAATTGGTTGATAAGTTTTGTAGTAGTAGGTAAATAAATTTAATAAATAAATAATGCGCTAGTAACTTACAGAAAATCGACAAGAATGCAAATCATATTGAAAACGATACGTTATTTTTCTTATACCTTGTATTCTGTCCCTATTAAAAGAACAAATACTACTTAATAAGAAATACTCTAACGCCATAGGCAATAATTCATATGAAGTGGGTCCTGTATTCTTTGGTTACCTGATTTTACCATCTTTATGAGAATACGAGTAGAGTGTACTCTACTCATCGATAACAGTTATGTCGATATTTGATTTAGTCAATCTCTCGTTCCTGCTAGAAAAATATCTGGGTATAATAATCATTCGCTACTAGCATCATACAAAAGACAAGCAAACAAGAGGCATCCTTTCAGGCTAGGACATTTGACAAAATACAAAACTTTGGAAATGGGAGCTGAGTTTTTTCTTGAATATCATGTTTCTAAAAAATGTTTTAACCGCTCTAAACTTACTATAACTATTTCTAATATCCCGGGTGTTTCCAAATATTTCATTTTATATTACGAGAAGACAAGTTTCTATTGAATACGGCGGGTTCTAAACAAAAACCCTCGTGGAAACTTGTGCATTGTTTCGTATCATAAATCTCATTAACTATTATTGTTTCCAAAAGGGTTTCATGGCATTGTGGACGATAAGTTATTATTTTTAACGTTACTTATATCTTAATATCTATCTTCGTAATTACGACTGCATCGGCCGTAATTTTATGAAACATTAAATTCAAACTGTCATATATTATTAGTTGGCATGAAAAAACACAGTACCTACCTAATGTACACATTTATAGTTCGTGAAATATAAATTGGTAACTTTCTACCTACATTATAGTAAAAATAAACATTCAATTTATATTTCTCGAACTATACTAAGACATTTAAAAGAACATTTCTTATGAGAACCTTTATTCTAGTTGTGTTATTTACTAAACAACTTATTAACCATATTTTTCTATACTAAAAGACACCCAAGCCGGTATTTTAGTTTTACTGTATTTTCCCAAGGGATTTCTTTATTTATAATCAAAGAAATAGCAATTTACATTTAGTATAAATATAATTAGACGGTTGAACTCACGCACCTACATTTAGTTACTACGAGCGATATATTTCTGACAGCCTAGGCTCCATCATTAAATAATGAGCCCGCTTTCAAGCCTCGCGACACTCGAGCGCGGCACGTACTGATGCGTCGTCGCACAGCTCTCTGGGCCCGTTACGATAAAACTGGTTAAAGGTAGTCTTGCGCCGGCACTGATGTCATGCCCGACTGCAGGTTTGTTTCACCGACCACAACACGATAAGCACATCGAACTTACCATGTCCACAAAAATATCACCTACCATGCCGTCGGCACAGCCCATCCCCCGTCTCGGTTGAAATTTGGGCGACTTCCGATCTCAATCGCTTCGTGTGTCTTCCGTGGCAGGTATAGAAATGTACCGAGGAGAAGTTTCATAAGTTGCAAAACTTCTATAGAGAATATTCACGACAATTTAATTTTTACAAGCCAGCTAATCATGCCAAACCCGTTGTATATACCTACATACCTTTCAAGGTATATTTTACGCCTTATTTACTCAATTATGAAATACATTTTTCTTCATAACACTGTTTTAAAAGTTCTCATGGAAACATTCTCATTGAGAACTTACTCCTAAATTCTCATGAAAAATCTTGGAAATTTCCGAGTATTCCCGCAATTTCGAGATTGTGCTGCAACTTGTACAATGCTAGGCAGGTGGCACCTTTTTCGTAAATATACGCGAGTTTAACCGTTTCGTTATATTTATAGTTATGTTATTATGTCTCACGAGAAAATTCTCTATGTCTACTTAAATTCAATTTATATTTAGGTGAGAAACTTGTTTACTACATAGATGAGACAACTAGGGATGGGATAACATATTCTATTTATGTACATAGGTTACATTAGTAAGTCCTCATCTCGTATAAGTGGCTCTTATTGTTATAATGTAACCATTTCAAACCTACAATGCAGAAGTCTATACAAATCTGTATAAAATACAATAATTTACTTACATATTAAAACTCCTACCCTGACCTTTTCTACCCTTTCGGTAAAAGCGGGGTCTGATGTAGTCCGAATGCATAATACACAAGGGATAAACGTACATACATTAAACCTTCTAAGGATTATGCTAGGTTAGAGTGACAGAGGTTCGATTATGTAATTGTAATATACCTAAAGGTGACCGACTTTAACACGTTCGCAGATATATTTTTACGTTGATAACAATATATATATCAATAATTTTAATTAAAATTGTATGTGAAGGTTTAAGTTGGTAATAAAATCAAGATTGTGTTCTGACAGTGCGTGATTATGTAATAACGCAAGTTTCTGAGTTTGTTTAATTTCTTTTGCTTTCTACTGACGAATGGTATAAGTTTAGCTCATAATTAAAGGTGTGTTTAGACCAAACGAGCATTCGCTCTTTCTATCCCCCACTCTACGAAATTCGTTTGTTACGCAAAACGTGATTCGTCCAAATTCGTTGATTTCGTAGAGTGGGTGATAGAATGAGCGAATACTCGTTTGGTCTAAACGCACCTTAAAGCGACACTATCTCGCGGAGCCATCGACTATCCGTCCCTTTATTAATGAAATAGTTATTAATAGAAAGGAAAGTCTATCTCGCAGCGATATACTGTCACACCAATCATATGCTAATCTTACAGCCTGCGAAAGAACTCTACTCAAGTACTTCGGTAAATATCGTTGTATGAGTTAGCATTAAATAAACTTACAAAATTGCAAATCACTTATCTAACCCACATTTGCCTTGTTTCTGCTCATGCAAACAAATAGCTTACAAGTATTTATTTTTCGGATTTTTCCGCTTAAAACACCGAAGCCAACATTTTTCTTTACAAGTATTGTATAGGAAAAATATAGAATTATTTTCCTAACATTACTTTGGGAGCTCTTGTATCGTTCAACAATACAATTGCCTAAGTCAATTATGCCGTCAAAAGGTAGGTAAAAACCTTTGTTTTATGTTCCCGTTACACGTTTTTCATTGTACTATGTAATGGAAAGCTTTTATACGTTTTATTGTTTGGACATCACCTACACTACCTACCTACACTCGCGGTTAAAATAAGTACGGGTCAGTTAGAGTGAGCAAGAGTATGGTGCGGTGACACACAGCGCGTCCCGAAACGAAAGTATGGGACTTGAAGAATCCCTCGAAGGTACTTTCTAGGATATTTAAAATACTTTCCTTAAATATCGTAGATAGGGTATTTTGCTCAAAGAAGACTTTGTGTTACTTTTACGTGTTAAATCTTGACTCGTCTTAAATAATTTTGTTACAATTTAAACCAGTTAAGTATTTCATGTTTTTGAGCAAAAGAGACAAAGAGTCTTCTTTGAGCAAAATACCCTATTTGCGATATTTTAGGTACTTTCCTTTCATGTCCTATAGTTTTGGGGACGCCCTGTAAAGTATACGGTGCCTCTTTTAAAAAATATTGCAAATATAACAAGTAACCACTTTTAAACAAATTTTATAATATTTAGTTGGAATCCATTTCAACATCAGATTTTATTGGAATTTCTTTGATCATTTTTTATATAAATCCTACTAATAGTATAAATTATTATGTACATGCACTTGTTAAGAGTACCATGGATGGTTTGAGTGGTAAAGTAACAGCTGCTTGGTGACGACAGTAAAAATACATTTTCCCCACACTAGCTCGGAAACACCTACTTCCCTCACTAATTTCAGTGAGGGAAGTTGCATTTTAATCACTTGTGAAGGAAGTAAATTGACAGATGAACCGTGAAACGTTCAAAACAATGGAACGTCAAACGCTGGTATGGCTATGATGCGATGATTATTTTTTGAGGGACACCATGAAAATTTTGTCATACACCAGATTATTTTATTTATTCAAGATAATAAATTAGATTTTTAGTATTTCATAAAAACCTATCGCAAAATCTTATCATATTGGACAAAAACCAGATAGTATACTTTTACATTCAGAACGCAACCCGCTAACACTGACGTCTCGTACGTCAATGTTGCCAACTTATAAAAAAATACTCGAATGCGAGTTTTGTAAGAAAAGTTTCCTATGTAATATCTCACAAAAAAGTAGGCAATTTAAGTTTACCTGACACATTTTTTAAAATGAAGTATGTTTTAGCTGCCGGATACAGATTTTATACTTAAACATCATAGAAATTTTGACAATTTAATTAATGTAGGTAGGTTTCATTGTAATTATAAAAAAAATCTAGTCACGTAGACCTAGTCATTTACCAAATTAAGTTAAACTTAAAAGTCTTAATTATAAGAAAAAAATTGCAATTTATACAAGTTACAACATTAATTGGTCTCATAACTATTATATTGATATTATAGTATGTTGCTGTAGTTAAATACTAAAAAATATATTTTGTTACTATAGGTAGTACTAGAACTACTCTAAGTTATTTAATAAAGACTGATTTGTTGCATTGATTGTTTTTTTTACACGTTCGTAGCTGCTTCCTCGCTTTCGTGTGGGGAAAAATGTTGTGTTGCACATGGGAGCAAAGTTTGTTTAATTATCGTGCCTTGAAACCCTCGCAACGCTCGAGATTCCATTTTCAACTATGGAATCTCTCGCTAGCTCGGGTCTCAATATTGGCACGATGATTAAACAACCACTTTCCTCCCTTGTACAACAAATAACTATTGTCCAACCTACCCAACTCTCCCCGTAGGTGTCGTAAGAGAGAACTAACGGATTGAAGTGTCACTGACCATTCATTTATTGAAGATTGATGCTGGGCAGCAGTCTCAAAATAATTCATACACTACTGTAATCACCAATCCGCTTACCCACTTTGGCGATTATGGGTATTTACGTCCTGATACCGACACTTAGATGATAGAAGAGACAAAGATAAACTGATGATATTTATCTATTAGTTCACAGAGATAACATATAGCCCTGAATCACGACATTGTTCCACAATATTGGAGTATATACATTGGGAACCTGTAGCCGTGCCATGAGTTGAAAAGTAGAGGATATGTTAGGTTTTATTCGATACGTAATGCATTCCATCGCACTCGCACTAACATATTGGAGCGAACGCAATGGCCTCTTTTACATATCGAGTAAAACCTAACGTTACCGATACTTGCAAACTTGCATAGTCATGGTACGGCTACTGTTTACGCGACGCTAATGCTGAAATCATGGTTGAAATCAAATCACGGTGACTGAAATTATATTTGCTTCACCGCTAACTGCATTAAGTATCATTTGAGAGAAGTTGGCAACCCTAGCCATATAAACATACACAGAAAGTGCTCTCGGTGATTTAAATAAGTAAAATTGTAAATAACATACACTTACGATTATAGTGCATACAAAAGTTTGAGTTCATAACTTGTGATTGAAGCCACGCTATTTGTTACCGCACAATGACACTCTTTGGGATTTTAGAACAATGGTAAGAATAACTTTTAGCCGTTTTACATTTAAAATCATTAATGTAAACAAATGAATTCAATAATTATAACGGTGCAATGAACATTACGCTCACGCCATTGGATGAAGTTTTTGACAACTGACAGATTGATTGACCTGAAGTGCGCTGCAGATAAATAATAGTGTTGCCATAAGATAAAAATAAAAAGTTGCGTTCATAAACTGGAATATGCATCATTTTGGGTGCATTCGAACGGTACCATAAATCAACCTAGGACTCGTTCAAAAACTAGGATAAATTAATTTCCCAATACCAGAAGTGATTTAAACATAACTAAAATGGCATCTAAGAAACTCGTCAAAGCGACTACGAACACCCGAAATATGACAAATATAGTGATTTGTTACAAGTGCAAATCTTTTGTTGACCCAAAAAACACAATATCATGTTCAGCGTGTAAGAAAAGATATGAATATGACTGCGCAGGTGTATCAGAAAAGCTGAACCGATTAAGAACACTTGATTCACGGAAACAGTGGAAATGTAAAATATGTATAGAAAATAAAATATGCCTTGAAAGTACGACCTCGAAGACAAAAGAGAACTTTAGCACCTCTTTATCATCCCCAGTGACCCACGAAACTACTGATATGATTACATTAGATCAGCCTCTTACCTTAATTACGACCCCTGAGAATGACAAAAAAAAGCAAAGTCACTCCGATGAGACATCAGTACACCTACCAGCCTCAGAATTTACCAAAAAGTATGAGGATGAACAACTTATGAACCTCGGGGATACTAAAATACCAAATTCTCACCAAACACCTGTACATTCGCCATTTACTGAAATAGCCAAAAATCATGAAGTACAAAAACAGGCTATAACCCTTGAGGATACTAAAATGCCTCAGATGATGCTTGCTCAGGCTACGCCCAAAGGAACCCCAAAGCAAGATGAGGTTAAAGAGCTACTAGAAACCCCAGAAACTACAAAAACACATGACGAGACTTCACTGACTTTGGAGACATTAAAATTGAAATACAATACTTTTAATTCCGATATATCTGACTCTCAAAGCTCATCCAAAATTGGTGAAGGCGATACACTCGACGAATCGTCTTTTTTAAATACTCCGTTATCATCAGCTTTACTATCCAAAAGTGCAGATATGTCCTTCAGAAAGTCAAATGAACTACAAGAAGCGAAAGAAAAAATTGAACAACTATCATCGGCGCTAGATATTACGCAAAATGAATTAGAAAATAAAATATTAGAAAACAACGAACTGTATAGACAAATAGAGAAACTCACTGTAGAAAACACAACATTAAAAACTTTATGCTATTCGCCAACAGTCAGAGGAAAGTTTGGTAGTATAAAAAAACCAAGTAAAATACCGTCATTGATCTCACCAAACGGGATGTCAACGCCAACACCAACCACAGCTTTTCAATCAGCAAACACTGCAGATGAAAGTACGGACTTTCTTTACTTGCGGCGAAAAATTATTCAATTGGAGGAGCAACTGAAAGACGCAACTAGCGAAATCGCAGACTTAACAAAACAGATCGAAACATTGTCACAAAAACTCCTATACACTAGCAATAAAGACATTATACTTAATATGAAACACCCTGAAGCAATTTCAACAGACACTAGATCGGTAGAATCCAAAAAGAAACAAGAAATGATCCTCACAAGCAAAAGAAGAACCAAACTCTGCGTTCTTAGTAATCAGAGGTATAATGGAACTTTAGCGGCGATAGACAATGCATTTGACCTCGATTTTGATTATTGCCTTTACACTATGCCGAATTTGGGAATACATGGAATATTAAAGACCATACACAACAAACTCATAAATTTTACGCAAAATGATTTTTGTGTAGTACTTTTAGGTGAAACCGATTTCAAAAACAAACAAAACAATCTTAAACTAGTTTACGATATAAGGGCTGAAGTACAAAAAATAACTCACACTAATGTAATTGTTTGTCTTCCTACCTACGTGTGTGGAGCTCCTATATATAACTATCTAATCGAAACTTTTGGCAAAGAATTAATACAGGATGTAAATAGCGATTATTATTGCCACATTTTTGACACTAATTTTGAATTATCACTAGATATGTTTTCTAAATACTCTGGAAAAATTAATAAATATGGTGTAAAGAATATATTTTTAAGCTTAAAAAAATATCTTAGAGATATTCAGAGATGTGCAAACGAAAGCCAGGTAGTCCAAAGCCAAACCTTTCAGCACTCCTTTCGTTGCAAATTATTCTTGTAATGCTAACGATATTGGTATTATAAACAGTTCGAAACTTTTTCTTATGCATCAAAATATTGCAGGATTATTAAATAAAATAGATAATGTTAATATAGTATTAAACGAGCTCGAGTCTAAAATGTGTAAGGTTGACGTGTTATGCCTAACTGAGCATTTCATGAAGCGTGGTGAAGAAGTAAACTTAGTACTCGGAGGTTACACATTAGCGGACTCTTTTTGCCGCAGCTACAGTCGTCGTGGAGGCACATGTATACTTATAAGAAACGGAATTAGTTTTAACGCAGTAGATTGGATTAAAGCCTTAAGCATTGAAAGTGTATTCGAATGTTGTGGCGTACTGTTGCCAGAACTGCAATGTATGGTTGTTTGTATATACCGAACTCCAGGAGTAGACATAGGCTTGTTTTTCAAAAACTAGATGGTTTGTTGATAAAACTCTATAGAAGCTATGCAAAAAAAGTTTTGATCTGTGGAGACTTCAATATTGACCGTCTTAAACAAAATTCCCCGAGCCTCGAATTTGAAAGAATACTACAGGAATACAATTTTTATCTCCAAGTAAACAGTCCTACCAGAATAACAGTGAACACTAGTACTTGTATTGACAATATTGCATCCAACTTTAAATTAAAAAACAAAGTGCAAGTTCTTCCTCTTCAATTATCAGATCACACTTCCCAGCTAATTGGTATACCCATACAAGAAAAGAAAGTAGTTGACAGGTGGTACAGCTGGAAACGTGACATGTGTCAGTATAATAAAGATTTTAGAGAGTGTATTAATAGCTTATCCTTCTCAGAAACGTTTACTTCAGATGACACGAATGAAGCGTTTACTAAATTTCATGATTTAATTGTCTTGTTCTTCGATCTTTGTTTCCCACTTATCAGGGTTAGAGAGAATAACATTAGAAAGCCGAATTGGATTACAAATGGTATACGAATTTCAAGCCAAAAGAAAAGACACATGTATCATCAATATATACGTAGTCGAAACGGAAATATAAGAAATAGCTATACAAAATACACAAGAATACTTAAAAAATGTGTACAAGACTCGCAAAAAATCACAAACGCCACATACGTTAGTCAATCAGATAATGTTACCAAAGCGACTTGGAATGTGATAAAGGATAATACTGACAATAAAGAAATTAGCAAAAGTATAGGTATAATTCGTCAAAACGGTCTGGTTATTAGTAGCCCAACACAAATTGCAAATGCGTTTAACGACAAATTTGTGGACGAGGCAAATGAGCATACAGAGAGTCTAGCAATAAATAATCACAGCAACAGCCGCGTTGCAACCTCTATCTTTTTACAACCTGTAAACCCTTATGAAATTATTGAAATAATCAAGTCACTACGCAATACCAGGTCTACTGGCTATGACAACATCCCTACGTCCTTAATGAAACAAAATGTAGATATTCTTGTTTATCCATTGTGTCACATCATAAATCTATCAATAAGGGACGGGGTTTTTCCAAATAAACTAAAAACTACTATAACTAGACCCATATTTAAAAAAGGAGAAAAATGTGCCATAGATAATTATCGTCCAATCGCTCTGATACCCATCTTTTCAAAAATTTTTGAAAAAGTTATTTACACTAGAATGATTAATTTTTTTGAGAAAAATATGGTCATATCAGATATTCAATATGGATTTAGGGCAAAGAAATCAACGACTCTTGCTATCTATGAACTTGCCAATACTATAGCCAAATGTAGAGACCAAAGAATTCCTGTTTCTGCGATTTTCTTAGATATGTCTAAAGCGTTTGACAGAGTCTGCCATAGTATACTGCTAAACAGGATATACCAATATGGCATTAGAGGAAATTGTTATCTTTGGCTTAAATCTTACCTTGAGAACAGATCGCAATATACTGAAGTAGTGTCATACTGTAGTAACACTAAGTCACTAAATACTTACAGATCAGACCTGAGGAGCATAAAAGTAGGCGTGCCACAGGGAAGCATCTTGGGACCACTTTTATTTATTCTTTATATAAATGATTTACCAAAAGTTACGGATCAAAAGATGCTTCTCTTTGCTGATGATTGTTCTATTATCATACAAGGAGGTAACGAACAAGAGCATAATTCAATCGCCAATAAAGTTTTTCATGATGTCCTTCTATGGCTAGAAGCAAATAATTTAAAGGTAAACATGTCAAAAACTAAATATATGCAATTCCATGCTCCCCAGGCTGAGCCTTATAACATTAAGGTCGAATATAAAGGACTGGAAATTGAAAATGTAAAGACAATAAAATTCCTAGGACTACAACTTGACTGCCACACGAACTGGAACTCACACTCTGAAAATATTATCAATAAGCTTAGTAAATTTATATATCCACTTCGAAGACTGAGAGAAATATCGTCAGAGAAGACGGCACTGCTAGCTTATCACTCATATGTAATGTCCAACCTTAGATATGGTCTTGTGATATGGGGAAACTGTTCAACAAGGGAAAAAGTGTTTAGGCGCCAGAAGCGGTGTCTCAGATCAGTAAATGGATTAAAGCAAAGGGATTCCTGTCTCCCACTTTTTAGGAAACTTAAATTGTTAACGTATCCATGTCTGTATATTTATGAAATTTCTATATTTGTTAAAACTAACAGTCATCTTTTTGAAAATAAACAACCCAGGCTAAGACTGCAAGAAAAATATGGTTTTGATAAAGTATGCCCAAAACATAAAACTGCTTCATTTAAAAACAGTGTTGCGCCCATGAGTGTCAAAGTCTTTAACCACCTTCCAAATTGTATTAAGAAGTTACCACTGACAGCATTTAAAAAGAAACTGTATGGATGGCTAACGGACAAATGTTTTTATAGTTTAAGTGAATATTTTACGAATATGAATGATTAAGATATACATAATATTACTTCCTGCATGCTAGTTAATTATTGCATACCCCACGCGGGTAGAAAATGGAGAATCTATGTAATTACTTAACAACTGTATAACCTGTTTTCATGCAATAAATGAATTTTACTTTACTTTACTTTACTTTGTGAAAAATCAATATATTAATTTGCTTACATTATAAAGGAGACATAATAATCCCCAAAAACACATAATCCTTTTATAGTGTTTCCAAGCTCTCAACTTGTCTCAAGTTGGTTCAACTTCAAAAACAAGCTTTCATTATCTCCTGAACAAAAAACAGAAAACGTACTCGGAGCACCTCGTAATCACTTCATACCATTAGGGAATTTTGTTTGTCGCAATTGTTCAGATTCACAGAACACGTACATCTGAGCAAAGTTGGTTGCGCGAAGTTGGCAACTTTCATTAAGTGGGAATTAAAACTTGTTTATCACGAACTCGGCGGCGACACTTCCCTGCGTGCGTTACGCTTTGTTTAAAATCTTGTTAAATATATCTGCATACAATTTTGAGCTAGGTAATACAGGATGGCTAGCCCGAATGGGATATTAGGGCAAAATTTGACATTTTTAATGCAGGATGGAACCAACAATGTCATACGAATTAATTAAATGAAACCTGTGCTTATAAAATATTATATCAATTTTAGATCGTAATATATTTGTTAGTTATATCTAGATAGATAGCCAGATACGTCGCGCTCTCAAACTATTGTAATTTATTCCTTATATTGCAATTTTTACCAGTTTCCTAATTAAAAAAACACGGCACAAAACACATTAAAGGTTGTGGATAAAAAGTTTTCTTTGATATCATTTTAGATAAATTACAGTTTCCATTATTGTAAATACAGCAAATGTCGCATAATAACCGTTTTTCGCACAATACACATTTTTTGGTCAATTGATAACCAAATGTGTTGGAAGCTCACTCTTATTCCAACAATAATAAGTTCTGTGACTTTTCACGAGTAGTGTACCAACCCAATCTGGTAAAATGTAAGGTATTATAGGACTCATCAGAAAACACTGTAAATATAGGTATACAGCGTGGGTATTTGATACGGGCGAATAATTAATCCAGCTATAAATATCTGATCCTGCGAGTCGCATACGATAATCATTTCGTGTGTGTTGTAAATCTGGTGTAATGATTTTTCTAAAATACAACCAAGCAGCAGTGTATGCCGACCAACTGACATGAGACGTATGACGTATGACGTTTACATAAGTACCATGTCTACTTTAAGTAATGTAGCTACCAGTGGATGCAATACATTGCGTGCTCAATTATTTTGTATGAAAAAAATACCTTAATTTCCTAAGCAAATTTGTAAACAGGTTCCCTAGGTCATGGGACCTATTCATCAACATCATCATCAGCCTATGATAGTCCACTGCTGGACGTAGGCCTCTCCTATTAACTATGCGTATAAACGCATTAGGAGGAAAATACCCATAATCGCAACGCTGGGCAAGCGGATTGGCGATCGCAGTAATGTGTCCACTATGATGACGCTGCTGCCCATCATCAATCTTTTCTCAAATAATGGTCAGTGACACTTCAATCCCTTAGTCGACTCTTACAACACCCTCAGGAGGAGTTGGGGTGGCGACAAATGTATTCTTATTGCCGTCACCACACGGCTGATCGGGCCTATTCGCCCACGCTGAATAGAAGTACTGGCCTACTACCGCGAAAATCGAAATTCGTAAATTTCGAGGATTTTTCTCTGTCACTCAAACGAAGGCGTCATTAGAGTGAGAGAGAAAAATCCTCGAAATTTACGAATTTCGTTTTTCGCGATAGATGCTTAGCAACCGAGTGTATGTGATTCGTCTAGCAGAGATGTGATCTGTCAACATCCCCTGTTGCGGGTTAGGAAAATAAATGGACTGAAAAGGTTTCCTGTCCAATAGGCTTTTAGGCAGACATTTTTCATCTCGCTACCGATGTCTTTTTACGAGTTGTATACTTTTTTTCTAAAAATTCGTGAAGCTATTTTTTGTTTAACGACATTATCATGTTTTTATTACTATAATTACTCAGGTAAAATTAACTTTCATGGATTTTCAGGCTAATTATTAATACTTTTTTATAGGTTTATGCAGTGTGTTTCCTGGGACACTAATATCAACGCACATACTGTATATAATCAGGCCTGCATCATGGATGGGTACATAGTTAAATAACAAATTTAAGGTAACATTCTTAGACCATGCAGCTTAAGAAAATTTTGCCGTCATTAAAAACGATTTTTTGTACTTTGAACGGGAAACAATCATAAGAAACGGTACACGAATAAACGTCTCACACACTGTCTTAAAGATAACAGCTGTTCTGTCGCTATCTCCTCACAACCCGTCGCACCTGTACCGGATGTAGCCTGCTGGGAAACACGTCACTCCACTGCACTCGGCTAACGAGATGCATCTAACGACAGTAGCCCTACCATAGGCACTGGTCTCACCGTGACGAACAAAAGATACGCACTCTCGTGTAAATAAATGAGACACGGTGATACTCGCCCAGCTATCCGCTATCACCGCCAGGCGAGTATCACCGTGTCTCTTTTATTTATACGGGAGTGCGTATTTTTTGTTCGTATTTATAGCCTTTAGTTCATTGCTTAGTAGCTTGCGGTGAGACCAGTACCTAAGCTATGAACTATGGGCTATAAACACGAACAGAAATACGCACTCCCGTGTAAAAAAAAAGTGACACGGCGATAATGACCCGGCGATGATAGCAGATAGCTGGGCGAGTATCGCCGTGTCTTTTATTTACACGGGAGTGCGTATCTTTTGTTCGTGTTTAAAGCCGATAGTTCATAGCTTAGTAGCTCGCGGTGATACCAGTGCCATAAGCCGCCGAAACGTTATTAACGTGTGTTTACTTTGTATCCATCCCGCTCCTACTTGCGTATTGGCGCGAGCGAGCCAGATAGAAAGTAAAAGCGCGTTAATAACATTGCGGCAGCTCATGTACGGCTACTGAATGCCTAGCTTAACAAGGTATAGAATTAATTGACGTGCACGTCAAGAAACTGCCACGTATTATGTGAGCTTCAAGTTTATCTACAGAGTTTTATTAAAATGTCGGCGCGGTAATTGGCTATGTAAAGTTTTCTGAAAGTATGAATATTATATTTTTCCCTAACAGCCGTCGTCTTAAGGTTCATGAAAATGCGGCTCTTTTATTTATTTTTCCAATATATTGTTAATAATCTTTTTTTTATGTGAGTGTAGTGACATTTGTGCCGTTTTATGAATGAATAGAGCCGTTTGTTAGTCATTTGTTAGTCGTATACCTCGAAATCACAAAATTCTTGTAGCTTTTCACCTATTCGCGTCGGTTATATATTATTCATTGCGAAGATGGAAGCTGAACCTGAATCCACTTATAGTCAGCAGCAGGCTTAGCACATGATTGGTGCGGTAGTATGTCGCCGCGAGATAGATCATCCGTCCTTTACTAGCTATATTAACAAAACAAGGACGGATAGACTATCTCGCGGCGAGATACTGTCGCGCCAATCATGTGCCAAGCATACAGGGCAATTTTAAATGAATCAAGTTCACACGGAGGGAACATTTCTGTATTATTGTATTAATTGGCTACTGTTGCAAACATCTATTGAAAATAAATGCGGCTAACTAAATAGGCTATTGATAATACATGCTACATCAAAATTTGCTACTATTGTAAAAATCTATTAAAAATATATGCGAGTAACAAAATATACCACCGATATTTCATGATACAAAAAAATACGCTATTGATACGAAACGCGAATAGGTGAAAAGCTACAAGAATTTTGTGATTTCGAGGTATACGACTAACAAACGAATAGGCCTAATGCGTTCGTCCGCAATCAGTACAATGAAATAGAGAAAAAAACTGTCATCGTCAATGTCACTTGTGTCATTCTTTTTTTTTTTACTTTTTCTTTGCACATGTTGCGGACGAAAGCATTAGGCTCTGCATCAATAAAACTGAACAAATATCATCTCACTCACTTAAAAAAAGATTGTTAACAAATTGTAGGACAAAAAAATAAAAGAGCCGCATTCGACGGCTATCAGGGAAAAATATAATATTTATACCTTCAGAAAACTTTACATAGCCAATTACAAGGTTCTACGAGGTTTTCTAGAAATCTAGATGAAGAGAAGCAAAAAATAGAGTAATTTTAAATTCATAATAGTCAAGCTAATTAAGGCTGATTCTTTAAGTTTGTAATTATACACACTTGCAAAATGAGTTTAATTTCGAACGAAGCAGCAGCTGCCGAAGTGAATTATAATTTTTCTCAGCCTCCGTAGCCTAGTAGGCTTTTTTTATACTATTGAACTGACGAATGGTATAGGTTGACTACATATTATAAGTGCGTACGTAGCTTTTTAATTAATTAATTCATGGATACGCGATTCTGCAGCTAATAATTGTGATTGGTCCAAGGCATCTATAAAAGATGATTCAACCCATTTCAAGCAGCAACATTTCAATCTTGACGAGACTTTTTAACGCATTTTATTAAATAATCCTTTTCAGTAATTAAATATTGAAAGCAAAGTAATAAAAATAACTGTATAATATTTGTATCCTCCTAAGCTTAAACGAGATAACTAGTTTTGAAAATAAAAAAAATATTATTGTCTAACCCTATTTGTAGGTTGACTTTTGAAATGTAATTATCGCGTTCATGCTTAGAAAGGCAGTTTTTATAATTAAAAAAACGAAGAATATACTATTACAGCCCCTTTCATGTATTAATAAACTTATATTTTCAGGAGAATAACGCTATTTCCGGGAATGGGTTTTTTTTATATTTTAGACTTATTTTCTGCCCACACCCAAGGGTCACTTCACACGGTCTTCAAACGTAGCAGAATTCTCAAGTAATAAATTAAATTTCGTATGAAAGCCGAATCACTTTGATGAGATTAAGAACAAATTGATTCAAAATTCATTATATTATTCAGCTGAAATTAATTGGTAAAATGCTTTTAAAAGCCCCTGCTTTTATTATTTGTTAGCGATTGCTTAAACTTTCAATAGGTTTCTTGGTAACATTAGATAATTGGTTTCACTTAGGTTGGAAGTGACCTCAGATTTTGAAACTGGATGTTATGAGACCTAACTTGACTTTACTCACAATCGCAACATATTTTGGAGAGCCTACATCCCCATTTTCATACATTGAGTCATTTGAGTGTATAAGAAATGTAAATCAGACTTTTAGACTTCTTTAAAGTCAATCTCGCGCGTACGGGTAAGTATTTTTTATTTTTATATTTTTATTTTATTTATTTGGGGCATTAACAGCAGTACATGAGAAATTTACAAAAAGTATAAATAATACTTATAAATGTAAACGAAACGAGAGATTTATAATTATGTGTTACGTGTCTTCGTTTTTATCTCAATGTGTCTAACCACGCGCAAATTGGATATGTAAAGTTTTCCGAAGGTATGAATGTTATATTTTTCCCTGATAGATGTCGCTTTACGGTTCAATAAAATGTGGCTTTTTTTTTATTCCCTATAAATTGTTAATAATCTTTTTTTCAGTGAGTGATGTGACATTTGTGCAGTTTTGATAGAATAGAGCCTAACGCGTACGTCTGCAATCAGTACAATGAAATAGAAAAAAATACTGTCGACGTCAATGTCACTCGTGTTATTCATTCTTTTTTTTTCTATTTCATTGTACTTGTTGCGGACGAAAGCATAAGGCTCTGTTCATCCATAAAATTGCACAAAGTCATCTCACTCACTTAACCTTTAACCAGGTCGTGATCTCATAGCGACCACTTAGCAAAAGATTTTTTTCTGATGAGCGAAACGCTTGTAGCGGTCACTAAATGTCATTGACGTATAGTCTATAAACTGGCAGATTTCTGAACGCACCCAAAATCGATGTGTCAGAACAAATTTCTTTGACGTTTTAGTTGTCAAATTCAAAAACCGAAAAACTGGCAGATTTTGTGTGTTGCTCCAGATAAATACTATTATTGTGTCGAAAAAAATTACGGTAAGTGCTATGTGTTGATTTATTTTGGTAGTATAAAAGGTAATGTAAGTGTAGTATGTCATAAATGGTCACAGTAATAGTTTTTTACTTCAAATTTTTGCTCTTAAAGTTTATGGGCCCTATATGACCTCTGCCCGTTTCGGTTTGGTACAAGTGGTTTGTATGTGACCACTGCCCGGCTGGGCATTTATGTGAAATTTAAGAGTTCGTACCCTTGGGGCAATAAAGCCACATGTGACTTTCCGTCCAAATCTCTTTTATTACGCGAAACTTATACAAATGATGTATTCTATCCAAAACAGAAATCCTTTTTTTTGTATCTTTATTAGTTCCTTAAATAAATCAAGTGTAAAGCGACGCATATGATCAGGATAACGTGCAACAAGGACAGTTCGGCACACCCGTCCTTGTTTCCCGAGGTAAACGCGAGCGCTTTAGCCGCGCACGCGCCGGTGCATGATCAGTTACGACCGTGTTGCCGGGCGAGAAGGATGTTACGCACGTCTCACCGATATTGGCAAAAATGGATTCGGAAAAGAGCGGATATGCAAGTAAGTGACTTATTTCTTTTTTAAATGTGTTTTTTGGATTATGGTATTTATATGCACTTGTGGCTATGTTGCTCTACAAATTTACTGCACTTACGTCGTTATTAACGGTTGTATGTGGTACTAACATATTTTAGGCAAAAAATGTTCTAATAATGTTTTATTGATGTTACTTACCACCTGTATCATAATTTGATAGACCTCCAAAATGCTAGTTATAAAATCACATAGGCCTCTGTTTCATGAAATGTTACCAGCCGCAAGATCTCATGTGCCCTTTTTACACGATATAGATAATCATACGTCGTTATTCAATACTTTAAGCTCATAAAAATGGGCTAATCCTATATCAAATGTTTTCAATTTTAATGTATATATCATTTGGAATTACTTATGAATGCTATAAAGTAATTACAATCCTCATTTTGTTTTTTTACAAGTTTTAATTTTACTTTTAATGTTAGTATGTAACTAACGACTGTGTACCTATATTTGTTCGGGTGAAATCTTTAACTCAATTTAAACTAGATGTTATTTAACCGATTTAGCTGAAACTTTGCATGGACATTTATATTACGTGACTAGGCATTATTATGGTGATATAAAGCTGATCTAATGCTAAAACTAGAAAAAGGTCATAGTAGCTCTGTAATAAAATAATGCAACCCTATCGAGTTTGGGCTTTTTTGGTTTGTCTTGATGAATACTACATAACGGTTCTAAACAGAGTACAGTCAGCAATGAAAATTAAGTATGTAAGCTTTCATACATACAGTCAACAGCAGAAGTAGCTAAGTGGGCAAGGTGTTTAAAATGATCTTGACATACTCTTATTGGTGTGTTAATAAGAGTGTGTCAATTTAATTTTGAATACCTTGCCCGCTAGACTACTTCTGCTGCTGATTGTACACATAGTCAGCAACAAAAGCTTATATCAAATATGACACTTTTCACAAAAAAAACGTGCAACAAGGACACATATTATTACATATATTTCATTTTTGTTTCACTTCGCTTGCAATGTGAAGTGAATGAAAAAATATAGTTCATTTTAGAGTTTCATACGTTCGTACGACAAAATAGAACTTAAAAATTAGGTGTTCACTCACGTGAATAATCAGGAATAGCCTGACATGTTTCGGACCCTTCGGATGGACCTCTCTGAGGATGGGCCCCCGAGGGGTCCGAAACATGTCAGGCTATTCCTGATTATTCACGTGAGTGTACACCATGTTTAAAATTATGCCTCACGATAGTTTTAAAACATTAAAATAGAGCTTATTTTGGATTACTCGTGTAATAAAAGTAGTATGTCTGTCTGTATAATCATACAGATTATATTAAATTAAAATTCGACATATCTAATACGTCATTAACTAAAATAATACTTATGGATTGCAAACGGGTGTCTTAATAATTATGTATATATATATTTAAAAAAAATCATTGCTCGCATGTCACCATTACGCATCAAGTATACTAATTTTTTCAGGTACTAAAAGGATTGACGCCTTTTGGGACGATTCATCTGATGAAGATATTTTTGATGGGCCTCACACTGTGGAAACCGGGTGTGTGGTGACCGGGCTTGGAACAACAATAGCCAAGGTGAAAAGATAGGCTGGAAGAGAGTGAAAGAGGTGTTTATAACTAAAGATGACCCATTCAAAGTGATGTTTAGATATTGTTTAAACGACGAATACCAATATGTAAAAATTAAGAGCAGAACTAGAAGTCAAGCAGCCAATGTGGATGTAAAGAAAGCGTATGATGGGCCGTTGCCCTTAACAAAAGCTAAATATAGAGACCTTATGAGCTTGTGCAAAGAGGGTATTATACCTGCCGAATATGTGCCTTACTACGAGCAACTGCCAACTCATACTCAAAATGCCAGCAATGAGTGCAATGACCAATATCCAGAACCCGATTACACTGATGAATCTGATAGTGAAACGGATGATTAAAATGTAGCTGCAGGAGAATTAGAAATAAAAATGAATCTTTTGATTGCGTACTATGTGATATTGATTGATAAAAAAAGGATCTCAATAATTAACGTAAAAAAAAACTAAAGCAAAGCCCCTCGTGTGTTTATGAATCTCAAAAAAATACTTTCCTGATTAAATTTTTTTTATCAAATTATTTTGCAAATTAATCGTTAAATTATACATTAATATTACATACTTATTTTAAATTCACGAGGGGCATTTTCTTAAGTTTTTTTTATCAATATAGTGAGATTAGATTATATATTAAGATTTAAGACTTTTTTATTTTTAGACTTGACTAATCATGTCGAACTGAATTTTAATTATATTAAAGAAGTTTTTTTTATTTTTATATTCAGTGAACCTTTCACTGAAAACTAGGTTTTAAAAGTTTTAATCAAGGTGGCAATTTAATCATTTTAAACAAAACTGAATTGTTAATTGTTAGTTTAGTAATAATTGTTGATTTGTTTTAGAGGTTTTTTAATAATAACCAAAGTACTCAAGTTTTTTTCTTAAATCATGCCAAGTTTGTTTGTTGTTGTTTTAAAAAAAAATACTACCTATAATAAAAAATATGAATGAAATAGTTGCTATTATTACACTTACGTCCTATCTCTAAAATAATATGACAGTAAATAAAGACGCTTGGTGCCATGCGTCATGTAGCTGTCCGTGCAATAAGGAAGGTTGTACATTAACGTCCGCTGTGGTTTGGTGCAATATAGGCGCAAGTACACATGTAACCCACGATTTTCGAAAATAATGAAATAATTAGAATCAACTATATCTTATTAAATAGAGTACATGTTTAAATTTACAGTTGCAAAGTTTCAAACCCCTATCTACAAGCATACAAAAGTTATCGCCCAATTTTCATTGGCAAAATCTTTAAACCTCTCTCCTGTAAAGTTGCCATTTTGCAGATGTGGCTTTGTTGCCCCAAGGGTACGAGTTAGTTCATTACTGTACATCGTGTAGGTCCACCCACTAAACATCTCAAGACTTACTGTAAGTATATAATTATAAGTTAGTTTTGAAGCGGATTTTGCTAAATGGCGTTTGAGTATAAAAATAAATATCCTTTTTTCTTACTTTTATTGTGGTCTTATAATTACATGTAAGCATAACAACTACCCCTTAAAACTTCAATGTATCGCCAGAAGGGCAGTGGCCACATATGGAACACGTGGGCCTCCTGGTGACGAGCACAGGGCGTATATTGACCACCGGGTTTTTTTTTGGAAATAATGTTAAAAATTTAAAAAAAAAACAAGAAATTAGTTTTTTATTGACGCTATTATCTACCGAAATCAGGATACGAAAGTGAAAAATCGCCAGGCCTGTTTAAGGGTTAAAATAAGATTGTTAACAAATTATAGGACATAAAAATAAAATTGCCGTACTTTCTTGAACCTTGAAACGATGGCTATCAGGGAAGCCCAATTTGCGTGAGTATTTCATATTTTTTGGACGTCTTGGTTGTCGTCAACTACGTCTACCGATATATTCAAAAGTTTCACCGAAGTCACGGCGGTTGAAACGCTCGGATAAATACCCATTAATGAGTTAATGAATGACATCTATAATAATTATGTGTAATGACTAATACTGACATATTTGATCAATTCATAATAATTAATGAGGTACACTTACCTTTGAAGGAGGCCATGTTTCTGCGTCAGCGCTTCGCTGCTCATTTAAAGATTAATCGTCCAATTTGTCGCAGTCTTAATTACAGGCTGTCCCACTCGCGATGCGTTTACCTGAAATTGAAATATGAATTTTGTATTTACTGTAGAATTAATTGAATTTAAAGTTTCGTGAGACATAACATGATACCTATAATAGTTATTTATGTGGCTGGCGCATAATAAGAGGCATTAAAAATGAGTGTGGTTTTATGAAACGAGCCGTAGGCGAGTTTCATAATAAAATCACACGAGTGTTTAATGCCTAATTATGTACAGTCACATACATACAATTAAACGGTTAAAGTCGCGTGTGTTTAGTCACTATGCACGACATAATAACTATAGCTTAGTGCTTGATAAAGGAGACCTAGGCTCTCCGAAACCGTTTTAACCGCTTAATTATACTTACGTAAAATCAGTGTAGAATTTTCGTTTTTAAAATAATATAATGCCAACCAATTTCAGGTCAGGGTGGTTCTACAACAACAAGATACAGTCAACCAAATGGTTTGCCTTACATATTTCCATATAAATAGTATGCAGTAAGTGTACGGTGAATAACTTGGTTAACCGTAAATAGAAACATTGTCTACCGAATCGCAATATAAAGCATTTTATTATATTTTTAAGCTATTACCGCTTAAAAAACCGGCCAAGTGCGAGTCAGACTCGCGCGCGAAGGGTTCCGTACCATTATCAATTTATTATTTAAAAATACAGTTAAATCAACCTACCTCAAAAACTATGAGATATAATTTAATCAAACCAAAAATCGTTGATAGAGTTTATTAATGCGCATAACATATATTTTTTTTAGAATTTTATATCGCGTAGTTTAAAAAATAGAGGGGGGGGACAAATTTTTCAGACTTTGAGAGCTGATATCTCGAAAACGATTTGATTAAATAAAAATAAGATTTATGAACCTTGATATCATTTTCAAAGACCTTTCTATTAATACCCCACACGCTTATATACAACTAAAAAAATTTTTCTATCCTTCAGTTACATGTATGGAGGGCCCCCACCCCAATGGTTTTTTTTACAATTTAGTACCGTAATCCTGTAGCGGTTCATACAACACATATCCTTACCAAATTTCGTTACTGTAGCATTTATAGTTTCCGAGTAAATCGGCTGTGACAGACGGACAGACGGACAGACGGACAGACGGACATGACGAATCTATAAGGGTTCCGTTTTGCCATTTTGGCTACGGAACCCTAAAAATACATGAATGAACTAAAGTATTTAACAATTTCGTCTAACTTTAAATTTTTATTTAGCATGGTCATTTTATTTGGATTTTTCCAAATTTCCTAGTTATGAAATACAAAATTCGACCTAGTTAAAATGGCAAGGAAAGCTTCTCTAAGCTAAGAATTTATAATCATATTATGATTCCATTTTAGCGCCACGCGAATTGTGTTTCTCTCACATGTACGAATACGGCAATGATTACGAGTGCGAGAGAGATAGACGCAGTACTTAAGGCCGCTTTAAAAGCCCCTGAACAATATTACAGGTTTAATTTAATTAGAAGACGCGATTGTACGTGCGCTCTTTGTTAGCAAATGACAGAGAATTTAGTTAAGCATTGTACTGGTCGGAATGTGATGGCATCCGGCAGCAATGCACGCTCATATATCTCACGTGTCTTTAATTTCTGATCAAACTCTAGCTGGGTACGGTCTCCTCCATAAATATGTCGACAACTGTATTCAAATTTGAACCTTCTTCCATTAGTAATAAGTTCCGAAGTGTATACATATTTATAAACGACTGTAAATGAAATGTTTGTACAAGAAAGAAATTTCAGTAAAGGACGGTAACGGGAGCGTGAAAATATTTTATACAGTTATGATACCTAATTTAATTATGCCTCGGTTGTTGAAGATACAATTTCTCCTTGCTGTATAAAGATCTCAATAAAAAACGTATGACCCAACTGGTGCTTCTGAAAGTCAGCTACTGAGATATAAAATAAGTAAAAAAAGTTTTAAGTTAAACGGTTTTTATTGCACCAAAAACTAGAAAATAAAAATTAGTTTTAACTAACCGTAGATGCTACTTTTTGTAGATTAGTCACGTGAAACTATTATCACTGTAGTCTTCCCAAGTCGGATGCTGAAAGCCACGTTTAGCCTCTATGTCAGTGGATTAAGCGTATCCTAATCGGAAACTTTTACCAAACTGAAGTTTCCGATTAGGATACGCTTAATCCACTGACATAGAGGCTAAACGTGGCTTTCAGCATACGACTTGGGAAGACTACAGTGATAATAGTTTCACGTGACTAATCTACAAAAAGTAGCATCTACGGTTAGTTACAACTAATTTTTATTTTCTAGTTTTTGGTGCAATAAAAACCGTTTAACTTAAAACTTTTTTTACTTATTTTATTTTCAAGTTTTTAGTGCAACTTATTACTAGATCAAAGGATGTTGTTTGTAATATGCAATATAATTAGGGATGCTAGCGTTTAACTCTCGCGCTTTAATCACGACACAAACATGTGTAAACATAATGGACAATATTTTATGCGTAACGAGAGGGGAATCGCTGCTGAATAGATATTTTTTGAAATCCGACACTAAAAAAATGTCAGCTTGAATGCCCGAAGTGTCTCAACTGGACGTGTTATTCATACAATACCTTACATAACAGAAATCTGACAATAAGGAATACATATATCAATCAATTTGGTTTATTGAGAAAATCAAGTTTAAAGCGAGGCCCGACGGCTCGCCCTACGCGATCAACTCACGCTGTCACCCTATCAGCTGGAGGGCCGCAGGCCCGACGGGTCGCCCTACGCTACGCGATCCACTCACGCTGTCACTCTATAAGCTGGAAGGCCGAAAGTCCGACGGGTCGCCCTACGCTACGCGATCCACCCACGCTGTCACACTATCAGCTGGAGGGCCGCAGGCCCGACTGCTCGCCCTACGCGCTCCACTCACGCTGTCACTCTATCAGCTGGGGGGCCGCAGACCCGACGGCTCGCCCTACGCGATCAACTCACGCTGTCACTCTATCAGCTGGAGGGCCGCGGGCCCGACGGGTCGCCCTACGCTACGCGCTCCACTCACGCTGTCACTCTATCAGCTGGAGGGCCGCGGGCCCGACGGGTCGCCCTACGCTACGCGCTCCACTCACGCTGTCACTCTATCAGCTGGAGGGCCGCAGGCCCGACGGGTCGCCCTACGCTACGCGATCTACTCACGCCGTCAGTCTATCAGCCGGAGGGCCGCAGGCCCGACATGGCTGGCAGTGACAAGTGTCTCAGCAGCATCAGGTTTGAGGAGTTGGAAGTCAGTATTAAATCCGTCTGTATCTTTTCGTCCAATATTCCGCAAGGTTTGAAGACGAAATCCTTTGATCAGTGTATGTTGCCAGTGATGACCTACGGTACTAAACCGTGCTCGCTTACAATGGGCCTTATAAGAATGCTCAATGTCACCCAAAGGGCAAAGGAGAGGGCTATGCTAGGAGTCTCTCTGCGATATCGGATTAGAAATGAGACTATCCGCAGTAGAACCAAAATAACCGATATAGCTCTCTTCGAATCGCTAAACTGAAGTGGCAGTGGGTGGGGCTCGTCGCGCGTGGAACCGATGGCCGTTGGGGCGGTAAGTTTTCCGAGTGGTGGTCACGTACCGGAAGGCGCAGCGTGGGTAGACCCCCCACAAGGTGGACTCATGACCTGGTGAAGGTCACTGGATACGGGTGGCACAGGGCCGGTCCTTGTGACTGTGACAATCTTTGGGGGAGGCCTATATTCACCAGTGAACGTCTTTCGGCTGATATGATGATGATTATGATAATGAAATCCGTATGTTTCTACCAAATGTCTAAAGCAGTACTTCAAAATCTACAGATCGCTAAACCTAGCGGTTGTGGCAGGCAGTAACACTGGAGTATCAGATCTGAGGAGTTGGACGTTAGTATTAAATTCGCATGTTTCTACTTAATATATAAAGAACTGCTTTAAAATCAAGAAATCGATGAAAGATAAACCTTGCGGTTATTGTGGGCAGTACTGCAGTATCAGGAGTGAGGAGTTGGAAGTCAAGATCAGGCCGTTAGTATTTGATTATGCCAAACATGCTATACTTTTATTTTCACGTGTCTAACACTCTCGGTTAAGGTAAGCAGTACGTCTGCAGCATCAGGCTTTGAGGGTACAAGGATACAAATATTATAATATTGCATTGTCATGGGGACTTGACACGAGTTCCAAATTTCATTAATTTTGGTGCAGTAGAAGTGGTCGAAAAATCAATCACAAGATTTGAAGCATCGACGACAGTTGATACGCGGTGAAGTTAATAAAAACCGTTTAATAAAAACAACATCAACTCTCGGCTGTCTCACATCTGTATCTAAAAGATACACGATAATCACGAAATAAAAAAAACTGACGTCAGCCTATTTTTCCAAGTATCTGTCATCAAACCCCGATATGGTGCCAACGGAACCATCTCGGGATGATAATGATAACCGTTCGAATAAAAAAAAAATTACAGTACAAAAAATCAATTGAGAACTTCCTCCGTTTTTGAAAGTTTTTAAAAATACAATACAACATAAGTACAAATATCCATATTCATTTAATGCTAATGTTATTTATATATGAATATGTTATTTTTATTCACCTACGAACTAACAAAAAAAGAGGCGCCTCGCATTTCGAAATTCGGCTGTTAATAGTAATACCCCTTAAAATACCTGAATTTTTACGAGTTTTGGATATTATTATAATATAAGACGAAATAACAGACGAAGGGCACGAATCGAGACTGCTTCAAGATAAGATCAAAGATGTTTTATTTTTGCTTCGTATTATCTCTAAAATGTTTCAAATGGTGTCTTTTAAATATTTTTATTTTATTATCGTAGAATGGACATTAATTGAGGCGGTTCTATTCATACACTGAAAACAGTTGTGGTACCTACTTACATTTCGGTTTTAGACACAATTACTAACAACATAAAGAATTTGCATATACTTTCGAATATTTGTGGTGAATCAATAAAAATACTTTGTTTACTACATAAACTCGGTCAAAAACCGTATTTCTTAATTTTACAACATTCACCCACATCCCACATTACAAGCCTTAATTGAGCTTACCGTGGGACTAGGTTGATTTGTGTAAGATGTCACGAGATATTTATTTTAATTTTATTTTTTATTCAAACATCGGTTTATGCGCGATAATGTAACAAACCATTGTTTTATGGTAAGCGAACCACCTTAAATACAAAGGCTGAATTAAACTTTGTCAGAAAAATAAATGCCCTCACCGACCAACATAGATCTTATTGTGTCGTATAAAGTAAATTAAATGGTACCCGTACAATTAATAATACATTTTAAAAATGTCGGAACGTAAATTTCAGGAGCAATTACTTTAAGTTTAACCATTATTTAAAAACAAACAAATTCAAAACATTTCTCTCTCGTAATTCCCAACAATTACAATAAATACGAGATGCTTCTGCTAAAGAGTTTTAGCGTGAAACGGGACGCAAGGAAACGCGCGGGAAATATGACAGCTGTCAATCATAGCATTTTAATTTGCCGCGCGAACCGGACCCAGGAAATGAGTTTTCTGCCGCTGCGGCTCAAAATATTTGGATAAAACATTCTTACTGAAATATAGTCGGGCCAACGGTTTTGTAACTAAAATACCACGAAATTCGAATGATGTAAATACGGACAACTTTTATTTGCTTCCTTTTTTAATCCAATACTTATTTCAGTAAAATTTGTAAAGAAAATAAAGAGTTTTATTAATTGATCGTCTATTATTACACTAACACGTAACTGAAACTAGTAATCAATTAAAATTTGGGTTATAGTTACTTTTGATCACGAAAAATTAATATATTATGACCCAGTTGCCATAAGCTCCAATATTTAGGAGAAAAATAAAATCATAACAACTTGAACTACCTACTACGATATACATTTTTTACTATTACAAAATACTTTCTGTAATATAAACTAATAAGTGGCTACTAGTACATTTGAGACACCGCAATCATAATTTTGCCTTTTAATATACTGCTGGGTTACATTACTGGTTCGTTACAATGTGCTACTTTGTAATTTGAAGGAGGCACGGTATCTTATACAAATGACGAAGTATAACATTGAGACGTTTAGAAACTTCGGCAAAAATGATGTCACCAAAATTAGGCGGTTGATACGTTCAGATATTCACCCTGCTAATTTGCAATAATACTTATATGGATGCTAAATGCACAAGGTTACTGTGGGACTACGTCGATGTGTGTAAGACTGTCCCGTGATATTAATTTATTACTCTTTATTTTTTTTCTAAACTATACATTTAAAGCAGTTAAGAAAATGTAGTTACCCGTAAACTACAGTCACTCTTCCAAGCAAATGATCCGTCAGCCCTTATAGAAAAAAACTTTTATTTGGAAAAATAGGGGTTGGTGGAGAAGTGGTGAACCAGCTTACCTACTCCAAACAGAGTAACAAATACAGCGTGTGTATTTGATACGGGCGAATATTTTAGTGGCGATTACTATCGGACCTAGGGAACCTATTTACATAAATTTATTTTAGAAATTAAGGTATTTTTTTTTTCATACAAAATAATTGAGCCCGCAATGTATTGCGTCCACTGGTAGCCACATTACTTAAAGTAGACATAAGTATCTAAACGTCATACGAGTCTCATGTCAGTTGGCCGGCATACATTGCTGCTGGGTTGCACTTTAGAAAAATCATTACACCTAATCAACAACAAAATTTAACGAAATGGTTATCTTATACGACTCGTAGGATCAGATATTATAGCTGGATTAATTATTCGCCCGTATCAAATACCCACGCTGTATATCTAGTATCGACTTACCCTAATTTAAAAATAAATCAAAATAAAGTTTACCAAGACCAGAGGTGGGATTAAAAAAAAAGTATTTGAACCCACGTCCTCGGACTCCTCCGGCGTTGGTAAACTTCAGTATTTTTTCTTTGATATTATGGCGTCTAATATTTAAATTTATATACATAATAGTGTAAATACTTAAAAAATGTCACTTAAAAAAGTAGAAACTTTTGGCGTAGAAACTTTAGGTTCTTGGGGCCCCAGCGCACGCAAATTGTTTGCTGAGATCGCGAAACGTCTGGTTGATGTAACTAAAGACCGAAGAGCTGGCGACTTCCTCGCACAACGCATCAGTATTGCGATACAGCGAGGAAATGCCGCCAGCATCCTCGGTACAATGCCACAAGGGCCAATCTTAGATAAAGGTTAGGTTAAGTAGGTTAGGTTAGTTAGATTTAATCTATGTACATAAATTGTAGTTTTGAAAATAAATATATAAAAAAAAAAAACTTAAAAAACATTAAATAAAACAATTTGTATTTCCACAAAAATTTAAAGTTGTCTAGGAATTGAATTTGTTTGACTGCACGATGTTTGATTTCCTAGGCAGTTTAATTTCCTGGACTACGGGATATTTGAAAGGAACTTAAAAAGTTGGCAAACTGCCGCGAATTTCGAACTATTTAGAGACTTTTTGGGTTCCGTACATGAAATTATTTCCTTTAGTACCGTTTGGTAGCCAAAGTATCGTAACCAGCTTCGAAATGGGAATAAAATCCCAATAGGTTAGCTACTAATAGGTAACTAGCTAATAGGTAACTGGCTTTAAATCGGGGCTTATCATTACCGATTTGTAACCTGGTTTGTACCAAATCCGGTAACGAGATGGGAAAGTTAGTTCCATTTCATAGCTGGCTACCAGGCGGGGAACCATAATTCCCATTTGGCAGCCAGCTACCAAATCTGGCTACCAAACGGTACTAAAGGAATTATTTTATGTACCTAATTAAAATTATACCTACGTTTAAAATTTTATAAAAGTAACTAGACAAAATTCGACGTAACGTTCGACAATATTAGCCTAATATTGTTATATTTAACCCGTTTTTTAGTGCAATTAATGACGAAATTATTTACAACCTTTACAAACTGATAACGGCCGGCAGTGAAGGAAGGATTATTACCAATAGAAGCGAAGCTATAGGACATAATAACTACATTTCGATAACTTTTACTTAAAATTAGAGCAACAAAATTACGAGTTCCGCATGAAATAGTTCGGCGCGTAATGTAGAGCAACACACTCGAGTTAAACGCTTGTTGACAGTTAATTTCAAAGGCAGGTGACATAGCTGGCATATAAGTATTAACAAATGTTTGTACCTACATTGCTGCACCGAAAATCCTTAAATAATCTGTGGGTTCATAATTTAAAGTAACTTAGTAATGAATCCCGTACCTGGGGGCTATTGCATACTTTGCATAACAAATTACAACTAATATTACAAGCCTCTTTTCTATCTCTCTTATAAGAAAGAGATTTACGCTTGTATTTACACATGGTATACAAATCTGCATAAAGATTTATTTCAACAGGAAAATACTCGTAACTGGCTCCATTTCACGAACAGCATTGCAGAAAGGAACACATTTATTACTATAGCGCACTGAATATAGCAGCTTACAGAGATTTCCAGCTAGTCGGGGCATAAACGCCCAGGCGTATTCTGATTACGAAAATATAATTACAATATGATATCCCACCGCATAACCTAAGGAGTGTTTTTTCAAAAGGGCTTATTTCCACTCGGTAAACAAGGGTTGTTTTTTATATGTTTTGATTAGAGATATAATCTCTATTGACAAAGGGGAAACAAGCCCTTTTGAAAAGACACTCTTCAATTATGGGGTTATTGGTCATAGAAATACGTCCCATTGCATTGCATAAGGGTTGTGTGGCTTGTCATAAGGGTGCGGCAGATATTTATGTAGAATAAAGCCAAGCCAATTCCGGCCTTGTAATAGCGCCAAAGTGGAATGTTTTTACTAACACACTCACAAACTTATGTATTGCTATATGCTCTTTTATAGTACCTATGAAATTCAATTGGTGATTTTATTGAAAATCATTGTGTTACCCCGTAATTTAATTATTTAAAAAAATTCTCGGATACATTTCGTATTTTCAACTCTTAATTATTGCACTCTATGTAACAAAGATTTTTTCACACCACCTATTCCGTATTCGAATAGCCTTTTCTTCCCTGCTGGGAGGGATCAAAGTGGCACTTTTCTGCTCAATGACTTTCTATTGCCAGCCTAAAAAAATACAATGAAATATGAAATTAAACAGTACGTTCATAATAACGTTCATAATTTAAAAATTCTTCAGAATCGATTATTTGCATAAATATTAAATATGTGATATATGTTTTATTTTTCTCATAGGTGGTGTGAAAAGCAGTATGTGTTACACGGTATCAAAATTATTTCATCTTGGGCGTTAACGCTTGAATCCTTCATTACGCGCAAGATTCCACTTTAGAATCCCTCCCTACGGTCGGGATTCAATTGTGGAATCCGTCGCTCCATTCAGGATTCAATGTATGCCCACGCCGGAAATATACCATTTTTATCCCTTGTGACACAATCTACTATAGGTACCATTCTAATTACTGTTTTTTTTATTTTCTTACTTGTTATTTCTTTAACCCTGAAAACTCTTGGAACTAAAAGCAATTCCGATCAAAAAAGCCACAAATCGAAAAAAGTATGGCCATGCATTTCGTACAAAAAAGTTTTTTTTTTGTTTGCGTTAGGTACGCAATTTATTTTCATCGTCTCTTTTGTATGTAAATTATCGATGCAGCTTTACAGTTTGCTTTGAGTTTTTTTTATATACAGTTTTCCTCGTGTATGCATATCAAGAAGAAACTATAATATGTTGGGTGGCAGACGTATAATTTTTTGAAATGACAAAAATGATATATGCTTAGTTTCCGATTGTTTTAAATTTTAAGTTTATGTACAATCGACAACACACCTGTGAACGCACAGGCAAAGTGCCAAAAATATGTAAACAGAACTTTATTGCCTGGACATAAAGGTGTGTATACATATTTCTGGCACTGACCTCAAATTCGATCGCACTCACCTTTTTTGACCTCTCTTAAACAAGGGTTGCATAAAATACTATTAATGAATTGTGTTTCTAAATAATGTTTAATATATTTTATTTTATATACCTATACAGAGTGTTTTTTTTAAGTGGGACAGTATGGGGAAATCGAAAACTATAGAAGATACAAGGAAGCTGTCTTAGGAGACATTAGCTATTTTTTTGAGATAATAATTTTGGCATTTTCAAAAATTTGGTCAAGTGCGAGTTGTACCTAAAAATTAATAAAATTAATAAAAAAATTTTTTGACGCGGATCGACGTGATTTCATGCGTAGACAATTTTATTATATCGGATAAAAAAAATCTGAACAGCAGAAGTTAGTCAAATTTAAGAAAACCATTTCTCATATTACATCCACTGTGAAGTGTCTACCTACTACTGCAAGGTCAATATTTAAAAAAGTATTACCTACACTTTTCGAACACGACATTTGAATTTGGAACGTTTTATTTAAGTTCAAAAGGATTTTAATAAGTTACATGTCGCGAGCTCATAAAGAAAAAAAAATTAAATTTGGAATGACCATTGAGTATCTATTCGTATTTTGATAATTGTTGGATATTTTCATTATTTTTTTCTTTGTGAGCTCGCGACATGTAACTTATTAAAATCCTTTTGAACTTAAATAAAACGTTCCAAATTCAAATGTCGTGGTCGAAAAGTGTAGGTAATATTTTTTTAAATATTGACCTTGCAGTAGTAGGTAGACACTTCACAGTGGATGTAATATGACTTATGAGAAATGGTTTTCTTAAATTTGACTAACTTCTGCTGTTCAGATTTTTTTTATCCGATACAATAAAATTGTCTACGCATGAAATCACGTCGATCCGCGTCAAAAAATTTTTTATCAATTTTATTAATTTTTAGCTTTGAGGATTTAGTATGGGGAGACGGTATCGCTATAACTTTCCTAACAAAACATTCTGCCAATTTCCGAGGGGGACGAGGTAGCACACATGTAAACGATCTAACTACAAATGCATTTCTTCTTCTCGTTACTACTCACGCACACTTAAACAATACCACAACACTAAGTTAAATTATCACACTAATACAGTAAAATTTCTATGCGGACACAATTTCAAACTATCGACGTAGGTGTAATCGAACCGATTAATATGGCTTTCAAGTGTCTGAAGATTATCGTATCGATATATTTTACTAAACGTCATAGATTGACGTGCACCTTGGTACTATATATTGTTGTTTTGAGTATTTAAATAAAAGTAAACGGACAATTAGTAACAGTTATTAATTAATCAACCAATTTTAATACAAAACCGCCTGAATGTCTTGCCATTAACCTACTTCAATTGATTATGTTTTCGTTTATCGCGATCTTTGACTACGAAGGCTGTAACTGTAAGGAAAGTCTCGGTCAATCACGTGCATGTCGAAATCCGTAAATCAATTATAATATTTAATAAATAATATTAATTAGCGGTTGTGAAAGAAAACAATGTATGTCCATACGAGTGTACATACGAGTATTATTTATTTTGTTGTAGTAAGAAAGTTTTAGTTAGCTGGGGTATAACTCACTGAGGCTTAATTGTGAATACTCGTAAGGATACAATTTGAATACAAGTGCGTAGGTACAAGGTGCGTAGGTGCGTATACATACAAGTTTTTGCAATAAGGCCGGTGATATTGATATTCCTTAGTGATATTTTAGTAAGTACCTAAATACAATTTATAATATAGGTCCAACTAGCGTTAAGTAGCACTTGTAAAAATGAAGTTATTGAATTCGATAAGACTGTGTTTTTATTTACTTACTGTGAGAACACTAATATACGTAAATACAAGTGTCCGTATCTCGACATTTTATACCTACTCTCGACATTGTGTCATAAAGAGTAACGTTCACATCTCTATGTATTTTCGCGCGTAATACGTATTCCAAATAAGCGCAATAAATATTCAACCTTATTGGCTTACATATAAGCTTAACATTAGACCAAGGCAGAGTCTTCTGTCTTACTTGATTCACTAAGTCTGATATTTCCTACAAAATTTAAAGATGGGTAGACCTTATTAACCTTAAATACGAGAATACAATAAATGTCAAACTTTCTCCATCAGTCAAAAATGAAAATACGAATTGTGTGCGATATTTTTGAAACCGATTTTGCTATCGATTCGCTGGTACTTGATTTTCTTGAACAATTTTATGTAATAAAATGTTGTAATATAAACAAATAAAGGCAAGATATGAAATGGTATCGCATATTTTGTATACATGATGTATTTGAACGAGTTTTGAATCCATACATAGCACATACAGGCATTTTGACGGAGCTTGTTACGGGTACATAACGATTACAAGACTGCGAAGAATCGATTAATGAAATAGTTTTTATAAACAGGTTTGGTCAATGTACAAATTCTTGGCCAAAGTCTTTGGCAGAGGGGAAACGCTATGAAGCCGACTCCATTACTAAATCCTCAAAGATTTTTAGGTACAACTCGCACTTGACCAAAATTTTGAAAATTTCAAAATTATTATCTCAAAAAAATAGCTAATGTCTCCTAAGACAGCTTCCTTGTATCTTCTATAGTTTTCGATTTCCCCATACTGTCCCACTTAAAAAAAACACTCTGTATACCTATATTTTTATTTTATCTAATGCACAAATAAATACGAGCAGAGTACTACAACAGTATAACGTTATAGGAGTGCACTGTGCCGTACTCGCCTTTATGTTGCCTAGCTATCTGATGACAATGGCGGGGGGATAGGTTGTCTTCATAATGGCAACAATAATGTAACTATCAGACATGTGCTCGTATTGTCAATCCACTAACAAGGATGCCCTACATCCTTTTTGTGCTATACAGGGTGTAAGTCTAATACGGGTGAAGTTTTTAACGGGGTTAGTTTAGGAAATATGTTGTTGTTGTATTCTGGCAATTTTTTCCGCAACTCAACATCAAACGTGCCTATTTTGCGTGATCCTAACGCTGGCCCAGTACTTGTTGGGGACTTCACATACACCCTTGAATTTCTTGGCAGGAGTATGCAGGTTTTATCACGATGTTTTCCTTCGCCGTAAAGTAAAATTTCGTACATAAGTTTTATGAAAAAATCATTGGTACAAGCCGGGGATCGAACCCACGGCCGCTGCATAGCAGCCGTGCATTTTACCGCTAGGCCACAAGCGCTTTTTTAGTTTAGGACATAATAAGTACATATAGATAACTTGTACTTAAAATTAGAGCAGCAAAATTATCCGAACGAAAGAATTCGGCACGCAATGTGTGCGTTTAGCGTGAATGTGTTGCTCTACACTCAAGTTAAACGCTCGATGACAGCTAATTTCAAAAGCAGATGATTTAACCTCTAGAGAGCCGCCCAGAGGCATATAAAAAGGTCTTCTGAAACAAAAGAAATTCTATTCTATTTCCTACACTATTAATTTGAAAATCTTATTGTCTGGGCGGCAGGAGGATAACTGCCACATCAATATTAACGAATTTACTGCTACGAAAATCTTAAAAACAACTGTGGGTTTATAATTAATTGCAAATTAAAAAAAACTCGTAATCCATGATTACACTAATGGGTCCCATGCCTGGTTCTATTTATCACCCGTATTAGATTTACACACGGTATACCTAACTCCACTGAGATACACATGTTAGTCATGTTACATAATTACGTAAATAAGAATGTCAGTTTAATTATCTGTTTTTTTCTTTATTCAGACACAGCATAATATTTACAAGTAATTGTAACACAAATTATAATAAAGTTGTTTCATTTTTCACGAAAATGCCTGTAATTAGTGTATAGTCAATAGAGCTTAGTGTAGTGTAAATTCAATAGTTTCAAAAATATTTACATAGTTCTATTCCTCGTAGTACCATTTTATATTAGAATAACTAAAAGATTCGAAGCCGCTAGAACAAGTTTCTCGATGCCACCTGAACAAACAACCCTGAATTTCCGTTGTTCGATTCAAACGAGATAGTGTTACTGTGTCCTCCAAATCTATGGGAAAATACGTAAAATATAAAATGAGGATTTCAGGAAAAAATACAAAATAAGTGGATTACGCGACGATATAACTTATTTTTAAACGATTTCAAAAACGAGGAAGTTTTCAATTCGACAAGTATTTCTTTGTATGTATGACTCGACCTCCGAAACCGTGATCCGATTTTCAAAATACTTTTTTTATCGAAGTCGGGATCTGATGATAAGATCTTTGAGAAATCGATTGAAGTCGGTTTTAATTTTGTTACTTGTTGAAATTAAAGTGATTTTTCAATTATAATATGCTTTTAAGGTCTACTTACATAATCTAGGGTTAAACAATTGACACGGGGATACACGTCCATTGTATATATATTTTTGACAGTTCAAACAGTTTACCCTACCTTAGTGGCCTAACCCCGGATTAAGCAAGTGGACCCAAGAGTACAAAAATGTTAAGTAGCTCCTACACCCTCCTCCCATACACGTCATCAGTCTCTCTCAGTCCACTTCTGGACGTAAACATCCCCTAATAACTAAGCGTTTCAACGCATTCAGGAGATAAATGCCCATAATCGCCAGAGTTGGCGATCGCAGTAGTGTGTCCACACTGTTCGCTATGATGATGCTGTCCATCAATCTTCTATGAAGGAATATTCATTGACACTTCACTCATACAGAGACATCATTTTATTCAACTTTGTATGCGTATCGCTCATTTAATTACTTTTTAAATGAGTCTTGATTTTATGTAGCAAATGGCTTATTTAACTTAGGCATTTTGCACTTCATAAACCTGTTTTTTATCTTTGTTGATGTCGTTATCGTTGTCATCTCTTTCAACGCTACGTTTTGATCATAGACTATCCCTGTTACATATTTAGGGATCCCGCGGTCTTTATACACTGGTTTGTCAGCAAAATCGACTAGCTTTTTCTAAAGCAACTAAAGGAAAATACTCTTACACGGCCAGGACGGGGGCGTGGCAAATGGATCGGCAAATAAAGATCGAACATTCTCGAAACAAAGCTTTCGCAAGAAACGGTCGCGGTTGAGTGCAAAGTTGAAACAACTATAGCTTGGAAATAACTTGCGAGATTGCACGGCTTAGATGTGATAGTCTCTGAACTTTAAGTTTCAAAGAAAGCAGATAATATGGAATATTATTAGTACCTACATTGTGCATCAAGAGATGTAAGTACCGAATCACTAACGAGAGTGTTAGAAGTCCGACGCCGTCAGGCGGAGGGCTTTTATGACTCGAGTTAGTATTCCGTTTACCGACCGTGATGCATACAATGTTTTTCATCACACTTGCCGACAAAAAAAAAGTTTTAAGACATAATATTATTAAATGACGTACTGACATTTCTATTACTGCCTAGGGAATTTCACTTTTCTATTACTCCCGCTACTCACGCAAGCAATGGCGTGCTTAGACAGCAAGTGTGATAAAAAAAATTACTTAGTAACATGACTTAATAAAATTAAAAAATAAATAAATATTTTGGGACATCTTACACGAATCAACTTAGTCCCACGGTAAGCTCAATTAAGGTTCGTGATGTGAATACCAGGCGACGATATATAGGTATAATAGATAGATACATCTCTTAGATACTTAAATACATACACAGCCATGACCAAAGAACAAATATTTGTGATAAATAAATACGCAATTAATTCCCTCGCCGGGATCCGAACCCGGAACCTCCAGCTTTCTAGGCAGGGTCACTACCAACTAGGCTACGGAGGCAGACTGAAAATCGAATCAGTTGTTATACTGTACCAAAAAAAAAAGACCTAGTGCGTCGAGACCATATACTTTCACCACTTGATTGTGCCATTAAATCTCTGAACGAGAAAAAGAGATCAGATATCGATGATTTTGATCATCATATGTCATCGTTGTCGCTCCGTTCTAACAAGTAGGTATTTACGTGTGTAAGAGTGATGCATTACACGGTTAACGGAAAAAGCGAGACCATCATAACCCGCCAGAGACTGGCATTAAGTTTGCACCTCATCCAGGTGATATTATGGGCATTATTATATCGACGTTGTATCGACGTTATATTCAGAAAAGCAACACGGACAATGCGCAAATGATACGGACTTATCATTACGGACGTCTGTAATATGTTTAGGTTCTTCTTCTTCTACCTAGCGTTATCCCGGCCTTTGTCAGGGTTAGCGTTGAAAATTTCCGGATTAAATCCCGTTTCTTTCCAAACAGCTCGTTTTTTTTCCTGATTTTTTCGAAAAAAACAATGAAATTTTCCACTTTAATTTTCAACTCTAAACCAATGTAAATTAAGTCTAATTTTAACTTATACCAGGAGAACACAATGTCACAGAGGAAAAGTCAATTGAAACAGATAGCAAGGAGTGACAGTGACAGTGACATTGGTTGTTTCTGAAAAAATCCGAAAAAAACGGAAAAAAACGAAGTTTTCATACATTCCCGAAAAAAACATTTTGTTTTTTTCCGACATTTTCAACGCTAGTCAGGGTCCGCTTTCCTGCTACATTTCCTTCACTTTGTGCGATCCTGGGCATCTTCTACGGTAAGCCCATTCACACTCATGTCAGCCTTCACGTCATCTAGCCATCGCTTATTTGGTCGTAGGTTTAGGTTTTGGTAGACGTAAATATAATTAAACTCACGCGTGACATGTTTCGAAGAGCCTAGGTCTCCATATACAGCACTGAACGTGAGTTTAAACGTTTAATTACATTTATAGTTATTATGTCTTAAATTCAATCAGTACGCTTAGCACATGATTGGTATTGTAAGTATGTCGCCGCGAAATAGATTTTCCATCTTTTATTAACTATATGAATAAAAGAGGGATGGATAGTCTATCTCACGGCGACATATGGTCGCACTGATCCTGTGCTAAGCCTACTGGTAGACGTTTATCAGGCCAGTATGCCAGCAACATGCTTGTAGTAAAAAATACATAAGGTCCATAAATATGATTTATGTAACGTAGACCAGCTAACAGGTACGAAATATACCCTCAATATAAATATTGGCCATCCATTATTCTTTAGCGGGTTAAATTGGCCATGAATTTGGGATTTTCTTTTTTCCGATAATAAATCACCCTTGTCTATAGATAGGCACAGAGTCAACTACACGGCCTCAAATCAGCCTAACGAAAGGTTGATTGAAATGATGAAAGTATTATTGTAAGAAATCGTTTTTTTTATTGTCTTTGAATGTCTTAATGTTTCCACTTTTTGTAACGAGTTGTTTATTTTTTTTAATGACTATGAAAAACGGGCGTGTGGCGCGAGCAATGATATTCTTTATTCTTACCTTACAAACTTACTAGATAACTTTTCATACCTTAAGATTTCAAAAAAAAAAAACATTGATTAGTACTAGTACTACATTTTCGTAAAAGTTGAAGGAGTTTCCCTTTATTCAGGCACGAATGGCAATTTTCACGCGCACCTTGGCTTTTATAAGAAAATAGATAATCAAGGAAAGTTCATACTAGTAATGTAAATATTAAGAGTGGCTTCCTAGATTTTTTGTCTAACCTAACTAATAACTACGGTCAAATTATTTTCGGCGAGAGAATTTGAAACCCTGAACCCCATATTGGAATTCCAAACGTAGTGAGTGATTCTAAAGTGGAATCCTGAGCGTAATGAGGTATTCAAGCGTTAACGCCCAAGACGAAATAATTTTAACACAATGTGACACAATACATTATACTGATTTTCACATTAACTATGAGAAAATCAAAGATATCTTATATATTTAGTATTTATGCAAAAAATGTAAATCTAACAAAATAGTAACCGATTAAAAGGTGCTATTTATATCAATATTTTATTATTATTTTTAGGCTGGCAATAGAAAGTCTTTGAACCGAGAAGTGTCACTTTGTTTGCCTCCTAGAAGGGAAAAATGACCTGTATTCGAATAGGTAGTGAGCAAAAGTAACATTTTCATACTAAGTAAATTAGGGTTTTAAAAGGACAAACACTATTTTGTTTACTCGCTGTCTGGCACCGCTAACCTTTGATTGGTTAAAAAATATGGTTATATGATATTATAACTAGTATCAAGCATATCTTGAATAAGATAGATAAGTTTACTAAACCAGAAGATTTATTTCATTGGTGACAAAAAAAATATGGCACATTAGGAACCGGAATCCTGTTCCTAACTTTGTATGGTACATGTCACGAGAACACAATAAAAAACGAAAATCCAGGCTAATTCAATTACAGCGTAAAACTCCAAAAGTTTCCCAAAAGTTGACAATGTTTGCAAATATTCCTAACTTTGCGAAGGGATAAAAATTTGATATTAAGTTTTGTTCGAAAAAACTGGAATGTTAGGAGGGACAAATTGAGTTGGAGAAGGATTACAAAGTTATGAGTTGTTTAAAACAGTGTAATGAATAGGTGTACCTAAGTAGCTGGAGGGTTTGGACGCAGAAAGTTAGAATAGTATCTGATATTGTCATTAATACCTACTCGTGGAAACTTATCTTACCGTATTAAGTTGCTTAAATACCTTACTGTCTTTCAGTGGACTCTTTGTGTGCAAAATGTATACAGGAATTCCATTATAATTCACAGTTAAATGAATTAATTCAATATTAATTTAGTTCTACAATTTCCGTATCGTTTCTTGTAATTTGTGTGTATAGAATTAATTATCCTTTGTGTAAATGTGTATTAAATACTTTTGTGTGGGAATTAGTTTAGTACCTAACTATTTATTACCAACTAGTTTTAGCCGTTACATTGCGCTCAAAAGTTAGCCAGGTTTAGGTAGTTAGAACAGATCTTCACAGGGGACTAAGTTGCTTTTGTGTTGCGATTACCATTTTATTATTTTCTCTGAAGTTGTTTATGTAAAATTATGTACATAGATAAAATAAGATTGTACCTACAGTCAAAAGAAAAATAAGGTTGTATGTATAAATGCTCATTAATATGTTATGTCCCACTGCACTTTAATTCTGTGTAATAAGGTCGACGTAACATATTTATAAAATAATTCTTTCGATACATATTTTTGCACTTCACCGTACACCAGTGACCGTAGTTAAAAAGTGGCCGTAATAATAAATGCAAGAAGCCATGCGAGACTTTATGATTGTCCAATTTCGGGTATATTGTTTTTTTCTGTTTCTTATAATTTATTACTTAGTGCTAGTTCAAAATTATAGTCTTTTTTTTTTCAGCACATTAGTACTAGTAACTACCTAGGTACTGTAAATGATGTAATCCTGTGTATTTTTTAAAGAAATAAATACCTAAATGAATCACTAATGAATTTGGTACGGAATTACAGCAAGTCCACACAAATACACAAAAAAAACACGCAGAAAGAACTTCCGTACAGTACCGTTACAATGAAAAGTGTACTTGAAATTACGCTTTCCCGAATATCAAGATAGTAAATATCATGATAAATAATTATAATAACAGTTTATCAGAATTCTGATTACATGCTCAAGAGTCAGTAAACTCATCGAATAGAAAAAAAAGATTCCACAGAATGCAACCGACAAATTGCGATTTCTGCTCCAAGTAACTTTTATTGCTTTTTCTTATCGCGGCTATGCTGAAATAACTTTCAAAACATCATAATACGCTTCCTTGGTCTTGCGAAACTCGACTTTGCGTGTTCAAGTTAAAGATCGAGTTTGTACATTATTTATTACGAGATAAGTTGGTTCGAGAGAGAGTAACTCTCGAATCTGTTGTCGGTTATAATGACGTCAGCGTATTAAGTTGATTTAGGAACTAGCTCAAGATAATGGTTGCTTGTATAATTGCCTCTCCAGGAGTCACATTTAGTCTAAAAAGCAGAAGATAGATAGATGTTATATAGTAATATACGAAGCAACTCGGTCAAAATTCGTTATCTTATTTTGTGTCCCTAAAAAACTTGACGCAGTGGTGATTTTTGTATGAGATGATGTTTTGTTTTCAATTTCTGATGTATGGATTAAAATCTAGCGTGAAAAAGAAATACAAGTGCACTGATTTTTTTTATATACTGAGTCTAAAACAGCAACTGAAACCGTGACAGAGTGGTATGAAACGAGACAACGAAAATAATTTTAAGTCTAAGTAAATAGGTATTATAAAATAAAGTTCACGTAACACCGATCACAGTAGTAGTACTATGTCTACTATGATGATACTGCTGCCCATTATCAATATTCTATAATTCATAGTCAGGGACACTATTCCTTAACTAGACTCTTACGACACAGACGGGAAGAGTTGGAGTGGTGACAAGTGTATTCTTACGGCCGTCACCACGTAGCGGTTAAGTAACAACAATAGTCAAGTATTGTTTATTAATTGAAATAAGATAATATTTCAAAACATTTGTGATATTATTTCAAAAGATTTTCTTATTAAATTTATGATTTCATGCACATGTGTTTCATAAAACGTAAAATATGCGATATTAAATATATTCCCCAATCCGAAACGAGGGCACCGTACGTTCACCACTTTATTTGCCATTAAAACTTCGTATGCGCGAGCATATAGCCGTTGTTTTTACTATGAGTGCGTCACGGTCGTAGTACTCACTAGACTAAACACACTCGTATCTCGCTTGCAACAATACTTAGGCACCTCGAACGAAATAGTGCCTTTCTCTCGTACTTGTAAATTTAAAGGTAAGTGTGACAGGGAGTAGAAGTAGGCTTCCTGTAGGCCTAGCCAAGATGCCATTCTGCAATCGTATACCATAAGCGATACCTAAGTAATAATAAGAGAATAACAGAGTCTTACGAAAAGTCACGTGACCATTTCCATACATTATAAGACACGGCGATACTCGCCCAGCTATCAGCTATCACCACCGGGCGAGTATCGTCGTGTCTCTTTTATTTACACGGGATTGCGTATCTTTTGTTCGTGTCTATAGCCCATAGTTCAGTACCTCGCGGTGAGACCAGTGCCTTACGTTACGCGTTTGGGGACTGTATGTATGTACAAGCTCGTAGTAAGGACCTGTCGCATAACTATTAACATTCGTAGAAAAGTTTTCCGCATTTTCCACAGAAATGTTGAACTTTCTCGACATAATATGCTTGAAAATAGTTCATCGTGGTGCGTGCGTCAGGTAGGTACTTCATTGTTTTATTTCAATCTATGATTTACTATTACAATTTATCAGAACGGCAATGATGGTTTTTTTGACAACTTAGCTAGGTATATAATTTAGTTCGTATGGATCCTAAAGAGAGAATAAAAAAAAGGATTAGTTTATTTAAACACAGCGTGTATGTAATCATTTTAGCCATTGTAAAAAAGTATTATTTTACCTCAAGGCATGAGAAAATAATGTTATAGAATTATTATTAATATTATATATGACTAAAAATGTATAAATACGTTCGTTTTGTTTAATACGAGCTTTGTGAGAAATTATCATGGACACTGGAATTGAAGATATCAGTGCCTTCAATTCCGTACCTACTCACTGTTATAGGTAATTCTTAACTGTGTATTGACTTAATAATATTAAGAATATTATAGTGGTAAATATAATTATTAAATTTATCACTATAATAGTGGTATATTGTTTTATCTATACGAGTAGAAATCGAACCACTCAGCTAGCGGGCCAGCACCCAGGAAAGAAGAGGAAACTAGTCCAGTTTTCAACACAATGTATGTACAATTGACAACACAATGTACAACAGAACATACAGTCTATTAGACTCTTTGGGTCTAAAACATCGTGGGGAACTAAATTATTTTTTGGCATCTTAGCGTATACAGCGTATTTAATACGGGCGAATATTTTAGTGTCGATTACTATCGGACCTAGGGAACATGTTTACAAAAAATTCTTTAGGAAATTAAAGTTTTTTTTCATTCAAAATAATCGAACACGCAATGTATTGTATCCACTGGTAGCCACATCACAGTAGACATAAGTATCTAAACGTCATACGAGTGTCATGTCATGTTAGTTGGCCGGCATACATTGCTGCTGGATTAAATTTTAGAAAAATTATTACACCTAATTAACGAAATCACGAACGACTCGTAGGATCAGATATTATAGCTGGATTAATTATTCGCCCGTATCAAATACCCACGCTGTATGCCGAGTTAGTACAATATATTGCACATTGGGCGGCATGAGGTCAAAGGTGCGATTAAAGCTTAAAGTTCAATGGCTCCATCACGGTCAATAAAATTTAATAATGTAAGTCGTAAGTCCGAGCGCAATTGGCGCAACTTTCACAATATCCCGCGGGGTCTTATTGATCTTAGAGTAAAGGGCAAAAACATGTATACACTTTTGAACTTTACACCAACGGAATAAGGTGAAAACGTTTACACATATTTTTGCCCTTGACTGACCTGAACATTTCTAAGAAAAAACGACACGGATGCTAAGTACCTACAAATACTTGAGTTCTTAAGTAGTGAACAAAGTTATGTTTCATTTCTTTATAGGTTCAAATCAAAATGTGATATGAAACAATTTAACTTATGTTAATATTACTATTAGAGTCATTTCTAAAAATGCTAAATAATTTGTTGCTTCATAGAAATGGTCAAAGCTAGGGTGGCCAAAATGTAAGGAAAATTATTTATTTTGTGTTTTGTTACACTATTTTGGGTTCACAGTAAAATTTGTAAAACTTATTAATATATGGATTTAAGCCACGTCAATTCGAAGTTACAGTCACAAAAGTACCTAATCAAAAGAAATGTACCCGCCGTGTGATCGACCCGCGATTATAGAGGTCACCTAGATATTTAAAAATAAAATAGGCAGAATGTACCTAGTAAATGTAAAAGTAACTTAGATAGAAAAAAGATTTACATTTACGAATAAAAAGAGCCTTTGACATGTAAAACCATGACTTAAATAAAAATATGATACTCGTAAGTACTGATTCAATATTGTATAATATAACTTTCCTTGCGTTATTAAGTGGTCCACGCGCTGGGTTTGGGTTAGATTTTGAAAGTCTAAACTAGCAATGTACCGAGAAGAAGTTTCATAAGATGCAAAACTTCTATAGAGAATATCTCGGCTATCTAATTTTTACAAGAAAGCTAATCATGCCAAAACCGTTGTATATACAATATACATACCTTTCAAGGTATGTTTTACGCCTTATTTACTCAATTATGAAATACATTATTCTTCATAACACTATTTTATAAGTTTTCATGGAAACATTCTCATTGAGAACTTAGTCTTAAATTCTCATGAAAATTCTTGGAAATTTCCGAGTATATTCCCGCAATTTTGAGAATGTTCTACAACTTGTACATTGCTAGTCTAAACTGTCTCATTAAATAGAGCATTTCATTTTATTTTGTCCATTTCCTTAACTTGAATTAATGGGTTAATTTTGGGTTATTTCTACTCAATATCACGAGCAATTTTCGATAACAATGGGAGAAAAATGTTCCATGGATTTTTTCCTATTTTGTTACCATTTTTCATGCACTCTGTATGGCGAGAACAAAGGAGAAAATCCAGAAAATATACGAACATCTCGGGAACTATATTTTTATTTTAGGGATCGAAAGAACTCGTGATTGTGGAAATAACCCAAAATTCAAATTATGAAAACGTACAAAAAAACCGGCCAAGTGCGAGTCGGACTCGCGCGCAAAGGGTTCCGTACCATTATCAATTTATTATTAAAAAAATACAGTTAAATCAACCTACCCCAAAAACTATAGGAGATAATTGAATCAAACCAAAAATCGTTGATAGAGTTTATTAATGTGCATAACATATATTTTTTTTTAGAATTTTATATCGCGTAGTTTAAAAAATAGAGGGGGGGGACACATTTTTCAGACTTTGAGAGCTGATATCTCGAAAACGATTTGCTTAAATAAAAATGAGATTTATAAACCTTCATATCATTTTCAAAGACCTTTCTATTAATACCCCACACGCTTATATACAACTAAAAATTTTTTTCTATCCCTCAGTTACATGTATGGAGGGCCCCCACCCCAATGGTTTTTTTTACAATTTGGTATCATAATTCTGTAGCGGTTCATACAACACATATCCTTACCAAATTTCGTTACTGTAGCATTTATAGTTTCCGAGTAAATCGGCTGTGACAGACGGACAGACGGACAGACGGACATGACGAATCTATAAGGGTTCCGTTTTTGCCATTTTGGCTACGGAACCCTAATAAAAAGAAATTCTCAATACCTACGGAGCCCCTAATTAACTATTTTATAGTGAGATTTGACTTTGAAGTAAATTTTGAGTAATAGTCTACTTCCAATAGGAACCTACATATTTTTTTATTTCAAACAATCTTAAGTTTCATAAATTATGTGGCTACAATAAAGTTCAGGATATTTCCGCACGACACCCCAAATCTCACCTCTCAAAAGTAACCGATATTTATTAGGCAAGTTGTCACATTAATTTGGAGTCCCCATCTGGAGCGAACTTGACCTACTTCGGTCAAGAGTCTTGTTCTTTCTCGCTGGGTGAGATAGAGATGGAGATACCTTGAAGGTTCGTGTAAGGTTGTTATGAAAAGGGTTGGCTAAATAGCTTGGTGGCGAATTTTTAAGTATAATATAATGTTGTTATGCGGAGCATTGTCTGGACGATTTTTTCGAAGAGTGGTTTAACCTTTTGCTCGGTCAGTTGCAAACCAGGAGAGATTTAGAATACTCACAGTGATAAGTATTACCGTGAGTATCACTTTATTAGGCCCAATTAAATTATCGTATCTAACTTATGAATTTATTGTAAACGTTGGTTATTGTATCTTACACGATATGATATTCGGGAAATGAAATAAGGTGAATTCATCTGTAATCAATTTTTACATGCTCAAGATTTGATTTTATAATTTATGTGAGCAAAAGCGTTCTCTGGGAGACAATGTGCAACTGTTTAATTTCTCTCGTAATTGTACTACTAGCGATATCAAACTGGAATCGACGTACTCGTATTATACCCATCTCTCTTCTCTTGCATACTATTTGCGAGTGAGAATGAAATAGCATTAATGACTCAGTCGTCAGTTGTTGTCGCGAATAGTATAGTCTCGTCCTCAGTCTTGTTCAAAACACCCGGGAACCAATATTTACTTAATTTCCCTTCTCAATCAGTGGCGTAGACGGGTACTACGTCGTAGAGGCTCTATGACGTAGCAGCTGCAATATAGTACATTACGACACAAGTGCGAAAAACAAGATGGCCCTCTAAAGTTTTGGACCTGACGTAAAATGAGCCACTTCTCGCACTAGAGCCTAAAAAGGGCACCATCTGTAGGGTAGAGAGGGGCAGGTTGAGCAGTCGGGTAAGTTGAGCAACTTAAATATCTTGGAAACTACACTCGTTAGGCTAGGACATTAAATTGCAAAAAGAGAGGTCTAGTGAAAATAAATACAAGAACCTATAACAAGTTCCTATGTGGAGCACGACATGGTGGCAAAAGTCATCTATATTTTTTTGATCTTAAAAGTTAAAAATTAATGTTTGGATTTATCGCCTAGATCTGCGATAAGAAGTGCTACCAGTAATATTTGTTAATATGAACACATAGTCCGTTTATGTGTTTATCGAATTGTAACTATAATTGTAGCACATCTCTTACGTATTTGATTTTAATATTTTTTTGTGATAAATCAAAGTCCAGGGGCTAGTTGAGCAATTTGCAATGGGGCAAATTGATCAATGGAATTTAGTATGGATTTTTTTAATAACTGGCTATTATTGGTATTTTTGTGGTTTTTGTGGTTTGTTGGTTGTTGTGTTTTCAATATTCTAATTATTCTGTAAAAAAACGTTATATAAAAAAATGCCTGATCGTGTTAAAAAGGCTATTTTTCCTTGTAATTTTGGGCCTGCTCAACTTACCTCGGTATCGGGGCATGATGAGTATACTTTTATTACTTTAAGATATTTTTTTGTGAAATCTTAAACAAAAAAGAAAAAGTGTCTGGAGACGTTTTTGCTCTATTAAATTTCCTACCAACTGCAGTAGATTTTATAATTTTGAAACCTATTGCTTAGGAATTACACCGCGATAAACTCAAATGTGCTCAACTAGCCCCTCTCTACCCTACAAAAAAAATATGTTTAATGGTTCCATTTCAAATGATCAAAAGTTTATTTACCTATATTTATAGAAATTATAATGAGTAAATATTTTAACTGACTCCAAAAAAAGAGGACGGTCTCAATTCGATTGTTTTTTCGGCAAGTTTTGTTTTCGATTATTAACTTTGATATCTTTAGAAATTTAAACTTTACGGCGTTTTTATACCATAATATTGCATGTGGTTTATAACACATAGTTTTCATTTAAATTTCATGCTAACTGTCGTAATAAACCTGACATTTTTTTTTTGACAGGTCGCTAAATGCACTAAAAGTGAAAAGCCCGTATAAATCAGAATTCGGAGTCCAAAAGGAATGCTCTTCAAATAAAATCCATTTACATTGGGCTTTAACACTTTCATTGCGGACGAGTGCTACGCGCTACGCTTGTAGCCAATCCCGTGATATTTCCGCTTTGTAGCAAAAATTGACCTCCCACAGAGAATTTCCCTCGGGAGTTCCCCGCGCTCAAAGTGTTAAAATAAAGATCAAATAATAGATTAAGAAAATTATGATAAGAATTCAATTAATTCAATATAATAAATATCTAAAACCTTCTAGAACGATAAATCAACAGATAAATCTAAATCTCGTAAGTAAACAAAGCATTAATATTGTTCTGTTATTTTCCTCGAGGAATTTTTATTATCAAATTTGTTGCGGGTGGAATTCGGATTGTAACATCCTGTAGGTTCCTAAGCAATAATGTTTGGATCGCTAAATTACTTATAAATTCATCTAGAGCGACGCGTTTTATACAGCTCCAATAATTAATAGAAATAACTCTAAGAAAATTATAAGCTTACTGCCTGTGTACAGTCAAAGGCAAAATACGGTGTACATAAAACTGCTCAACGCCGTAAGAATACATTCGTCACCAACCCAACTCCTCCTGCGGGTGTCGTAAAAGTCGACTAAGGGATTGAAGTATCACTGACTATTATTTGATAAAAGATTGATGATGAGCAGCAGCGTCATCATAGTGGACACATTACTTAACTGCGATCGTCGCGATTATGGGCATTTACCTCCTAATGCGTCTATACGCATTGTTAATAGAAGAGGCCTATGTCCAGCAGTGTACTACATAGGCTGATGATGAAAACTGCTCAAAAATATGTCGCAGTGGATTTTACTTCTGTGTAGTAAGAATGTCGTATCATATTTATAAGAAGATTCTTTCGATACATATTTTTGCACTTGCCTGTATAGTACCTGTGTTTTAATAATTCTTTATTAACCTACAAATCTGTACAATTATTATGCATCAGCCTATTATAGTCCACTGCAGGACGTAGGCCTCTCCTATTAACTATGCTATACGCATTAGGAGGTAAATAAATGCCCATAATCGCCAGCGCCACGCTGGGCAAGCGGATTGGCGACCGCAGTAATGTGTCCACTATGATGACGCTGCTGCCCATTATCAATATTTTATCAAATAATGGTCAGTGACACTTCAATCCCTTAGTCGACTCTTACGACACCCGCAGGAGGAGTTGGGGTGGTGACAAATGTATTCTTACTGCCGTCACCACACGGCCAATTCTTATACAGAAATTAAATCGAACGAATATTTCCTATTCCTATCTAAAATTTACCTTTGTGATATTATACTGAGGATGCTGGTGGCATTTTCCCGCTGCATCTCAATACCGATACGCTGTGCAAGGAAGTCGCTAGCTCTTCGGTATTTTAATTGGTTGTTAGTGTACTTGGTTGTATGTTGTTGGAAATGACATATCGAAAAGTTTTGTTTAAGTTTCACTCCGATTGTTCCGATCACTGATTGGTGGGGACGATACTTCTGCGTAATCAGGCGATTTAATTGCAAGTAAAGTACCTTTAAAGTAAACACCCTAATTCAAACTTATAAAATTATTATTTAATGGGAGCGCCGATATTGGAAAAAAAACTTGCATAAGTATTCAACATACATATTCTAAAATGTATAAATAAGTATCTTGGGGCATCTCACATAAATCAACCTAGTCCCACGATAAGATCAATTAAGGCTTGTGATTTGGGTACCACGCGACGATGTATATACATAATATAAGATAAATACATATAGATATTTAAATACGTAGACGGCCACGACCAAAGAAAGAAATATTTATGATAAATGCATACACAAATAATGCCGTAGCCGGGATTTCAACCCGGAACCTCCAGCTTCGCAAACAGGATCACTACCAATTAGGCTGAGTGTAGTCACAGTGAGTACAGTTGACTGTAAAAGTATGCCATCTATCAATTCGTTTGAGTTTATGAAAGTTCATAGGTATCATATAAAAAATATAAAAATATCCGTTAGAATTGACGGAGCGGGTAATTTTTTCATACAAATGTTATTTTCTTCATATTTTGTAACCCTTATTACAATTACTACCTAAAATACGGTCCTTTTGCCGCTGGCAAAATCAATTCTTGAGTTCAGCAGCAATAGCTATATATAATAGCTACCCTTGGCGATATAGGTAGTTTCTTAAATTTAATTTCCCTTTGAAACCCAAAACACACACACTCATATATTATTATATAGACATATATTTTTTTAGTTTTAGCACTAAGTAAGAATTAGTATAAGTATTATAAGTAAATACCTCTCACTCTCTGTACATCTAGTTAAGAGAAAGTTATCACGTAGCATTGACGAAACTGGGTCCTGTAACGCAGGGTTTCCTAGCGCAGGACGCAGGGTCTCAATTATTTTAGTGGTTAACTGGCAAAATAAACTATTTTTCATTTTTTCATCAACTTTCCCGCAAGCAACTAACGCGGGATTAACTGGTTAGTTCCTTATATTTTTGACACTACTGTTCTTTTAACCTCGTGTTCGTGGCCTAACCCTAGATTGTACAAGTGTGGCTTAGTAGGAGAACTCTGTCTTGTATTTAAGTAGATCTTAAGCGACTTGGTAACATTTTATGTATACAAAATTCATGATCGAAAGTTAGGAGACAAGTGATTCTGCGCGATAATAATGGCAACAGTCTTTTGTTTTAATGATTGCGTTCTCAAACTTTAGGTCTAGGCACTGGTCTTACCGCGAGCTACTAAGCTATGAACTATCGGCTATAAATACGAACAAAAGATACGCACTCCCGTGTAAATAAAAGAGACACGGCGATACTCGCCCAGCTATCAGCTATCACTGCTGGGCGAGTATCGCCGTGTCTCTTTTTTTACACAGGAGACTTTTAGATCGGATATATAACAGCTGTCGTGTTTTACTAATTAGTTTAGTGCGAAATTACATGTAGCTGGGGGCCTACTACGATCTACTAATCCAGTTCAGTTTAGGACCCAAGGTACTCGTCTCATCGCGAGCTACTAAGCTATGAACTATCGGCTGTAAACACGAACAAAAAATACGCCCGTGTAAAAAAGAGACACTGCGATACTCGCCCAGCTATGAGCTATCACCGCTGAGCGAGTATCGCCGTGTCTCCTTTTTCGCCGTGTCTCTTTAAAATATGAGTGATAATCGTTATTCTTTCCTTATAGTTCAACTTAGAAATAGGCTTTTAAAAGGATGAACCTTATGGAAAAATGAAATAATTATCCTAAAAAAGTTATTACAATTTCTCTCATATAAATCGTCACCTTGCTGCACTACTCGTAGCTAAAATAATATAATAGGTATACTGTACGGACGTCTTTATGAGCCAGCAATCTATATAGATGCAACACAGGTGCATTTGCTAAACATTTGCACAGGATATACAGGGTGTTTGTTTAGCGGTGTCGGAGCTTTTAAGGGCTTAAACTACAATCAATTTCATCGATAAATTACCAAAAAAAATTTTTTTTGTGCCAACGATAATTAAATGGCGGCCATTTTAAAATTTCAAACAGACGAATACGGGCGCACGTGATAGTTCTGGAATTATACGTTTGTTATCGGTCCTATCCCTGCAAAAAAAATCTCGTTATAGAGCCCATTAGATAAGCAAACTAATTAAGCTAATCATTTTACTCCACTAATTGAACAACAAGGCTAAAAAAAATGTTTAAATTTAAAATAGTAAAAAATTCACCTTAATTTTTCAATTAATTTAATTTTGCATGGAAACTAGGTCGTTAAGATAGGTTTTTGGTGTTGTTATTTGTTAGTACAGGATGTTAGCTAAAACACAACACCATAATTACAGTTATACCTTAAGTACTTTTGGAATTAGAAGTGCTTAAACATGCACTGGATGAATGGAAGGCGGCCACTTCACTAGTCAGTACACTGCTGACATTCATTTGTTTATGGATTTTGCATCGGGAACGCTAAATGCAGCTGTTTTGGTGTATGTTTGAGCACTTGTAATTCCTAAAGTACTTAAGGTATAACTGTAATTATGGTGTTATTTTTTAGCTAACATACTGTACTAATAAATAACAATACCAAAAACCTATCTTAACGACCTAGTTTTCATGCAAAATTAAATTAATTGAAAAATTAAGGTGAATTTTTTACTATTTTTAATTAAAAAAATTTTTTTTGCCTTGTTGTTCAAATAATTGAGTCAAATGATTAGCTTAATTAGTTTGCTTATCTAATGAGCTCTCTAACGTGATTTTTTTTGCAGGGATAGGTCCGATAACAAACGTATAATTCCAGAACTATCACGTGCGGCCGTATTCGTCTGTTTGAAATTTTAAAATGGCCGCCATTTAATTATCGTTGGCACAAAAAAAAAATGTATGGTAATTTATCGATAAAATTGATTGTAGTTTAAGCCCTTAAAAGCTCCGACACCGCTAACCAAACACCCTGTACAAACACCCTCATTGAAACTCCTTCCAGTACCTACCAAAACACTCAGTCCTCGTACACATTTTATTGATATAAATGTAAATCATATTTTCGTCGGTTACTAGGAGGATTACACATGAAATAACGCCCGCAGTCCACGAACCCTGTAAAGTGTTCGAAACGGCGGGATGAAGTTAAATTTAATTAATATACCTATGCGATTTAATTTTTATCCATTATCATAGTTTTATTTCATTAAATGTAAAGACAAAAATTGTTATTATTGTGTTAAATTTCATTTATTACAACTATTTTGCGAAAAGGCTAAATTATCCGCGACATTTCAAAATCTCTCAGACATAATTACTCATGCCGGTAGAGCTTCGCATCTGTTCCATTCTAAATATCAAATTTTATAAAAGCGATCCTTCATCTTCTAGAGAATATTTTTGAAAGAATTGATCAGTAAGGTTTTTACTTTAGCACCCGAATTAAAAAAAACTTTATTTTAAGCTTTCAGGACATTTCGATTAACTACCTAAAATGTGCAATCAAAGTTATTGTCCAGTATCTTTCAGACATTCCTTAAAAATGACTGTAGGTAGCTATTATTAATATATTCTAAAAAAATCACTAAAGAATTCCAAGTATCACATTCGAGCTTATCCCATGGCTTCAGGCTAGTCAAGAGACACTACATAAAAGCCTAGATATCATAATTAGAAAACTTTTCCCATACCATCACGTCAAAACCTACCTGATGACTTCAGATAAGCCAATAGGTATACTCAATAAATAGTTGCTAATAGTAATAAAAATAACTGTTAGCTTTCCTCATACCAGAGCTTACCTCATAAATAGCTGCAGATCAGCGAAGAGGGACCACATCAAAACTAATAAAAAAAACTGTTAGATCTTCTGTCATGCCAGAACTTACCTCATGACGTTAGATCAGCCAGCAGCCACCACAAAATTAACTAATACATAGGTCACTAGATAAATTTTGTTTCATACAAAGTTTGAATTCATCTTACATGAAAGTAGTAAAAACAAGGAAAAAATTCCAACGCGCTGTCAAAGGTACTGATGGTTTAAAACATACTTGATAAGCTTAGCTTCAAACACATTTGTCTATCTGTTGCAAAACTTATCTAGTGACCTAGTGGTTGTAGAATCACGTCAAAACTTACCTCATGGCTTGATGTCTGGAGGCACTCGCGTCAGCGGCGGGCCCGAGGCCCGGCCGCGGTGTGAGCTGCGCGCACGAACACGTCCTCGCCGGCGAGCGTGGGCGGCCGTCTGCCGCCCCGCACCGCCCGCGCCCAGCGCCCGCCCTCCCGTCATGTTTTGCGTTTTTGATTAACTTGTATCGGGGTTCAATTTTGCAGTCTTTTGAGAAGTCATGCGTACCTACCTATCATGCGATTTTTTGATAAAGATAAGATTTTTTTACTATTTTATAAATTACTATTACATAAGTAGATCCCTGTTTTAAATTCTTGACAATCTTGTGATTTATAGGAAAACGATTTACTTGCGATTTTTACCTACAGAGCTTTAGGTTTATACGTTAACTGAGGGTTTTTGATATAGCTCAAAGCGATAATGTAATCAAATATTACGCAATTATTTGTACTCTAATAAATTATTCTTGTTATAAATTTTGTCGTTAGTATAAGTAACGGATATGCTATGTCGAATTGTGTATATTACCTGTTACTATTTCAGTGTTTTTGATGAAATGTTGCAGTTTATTAAGATTTTCGAAAAAAAATCTTTCGGTCATATGGATCATTAGTGATAAAGTTTTTGAGCAATATTACAGTATCGAATTTTGAGTCTTGACATTTTTGTATAAGTAACTGTAATAAAACTATGAAAATGGATAAACTCGCGTATATTAACTAATTTTAACTTCATTCCGACGTTTCGAACACTTTACAGGGTTCGTGGTCTGCGGATGTCATCCGCAGACCACGAACATAGTTTTATTTCATGTGTAATCCTCGCGGTAACCGAAGAAAATATGAAGTAACTGTAGTTTAACAATTTTAGACATTTAGCAGAGTATGTTTGTTGTTTATTTTGCTAGAGGATTTAAAATAAATGAAATGCCAGAATTTAATTCAACAATAGTTTTTCTGTTTATTATCAAGAGTTTGTGCAAATACGCAGATTATATGTTGGTTAGATATAGAATATGATATTTAGAATTTAAGTAATTGAGTTGAGACACGCTCTATTCCAATTATTTGGTGGGTAGTAAAAAGTGGTATAAACAATGAGATGCACAATTGCACATCGGTACAAAATTGTGCTGATATGGTATACAAATTCGTTACTACAGTACCAATTAATTTTACACATTTCATAAAGTGTGTGATTGTGTGCCAACAACGGATTTTTTTCTTTTATTTATTTAATATTCTAAATATTTTCAAGCAAATAATAACCCCCACCTTGTTAGTTTCATAACTAATTCATTTCCAGGACCCAACTTGCTAAGCTAATTGTCATCTAGGTGTCCACCACTTAAACTTCACTCGTTCGTAGCTTAGGAGCCCGATTCCATCGCTGTAAATGCCGATGTGATTAATTATAGACTTTATATTTTCTTCGGTTACCGCGAAGATTACACATGAAATAAAACTAAGAAAACGGATAAAATGTAAATTGTGTGTGATGCAAAGTGTTCGAAACGTCGGAATGAAGTTAAAGTTAGTTAATATAAGCGATTTTATCCGTTTTCATAGTTTTATTTCCTATCGACTTTATAGGGAAAAACTCAATCCAACAATAAAACACGTGTCCGAACAAAATTAAATATAAATACAGTGTGCCTATGCCATGAATTATGATAGATCCCACCTACCTCCAACTAAAAACATTGTTAATAAATGGATAATTACGTGTCATCTGATTTCATTAAGATTCAAATAAGAATTTTGATTGGTGTCATTTGTATGGAGAATTTACGTAATTTTTAATTCAGGAATCTTCGTTTTCTGGATGAGGAAAAATACACATAATTATGCCCTGATGCACTAATTCAGTTATCTGGCTTTTTAATTAACATTAATAATAATGTTATGCCCGTCAAAGAAAAATGTGCTTTGCTTCGAGTTCGAAAAATAATTATGTTTTTTCTCAGTTTTCAATATTAGTTGGAGCCACAGCTCGGGTGCTTTCTCAAGAAGTTCACATAAGAAATATGTTTGTAAAGTTATATTTATTTAACAAATTATTTGTTTCAAAATAGGTTTAAAACGAAAAAATCTATCTAAGTTTAATATATATATAAATATGTAATATTTTCTTCGGTTACCACGAGGACCACACGTGAAATACACCTATGATAAACGGATAAGGTTAAATTTAATAAATATACGCGCGTTTATTCGTTTATCATAGGCTTATTTTATTACAGATATATATTATAATAAATTTTTACTTATACACATTTATAAGTCTCTTCAGAAAATAAATGTGAAGGCTTGCCTGTCTACAACGCGCCATGTTTTTCCACACAGGCTCTATATAATAAGTCTAGTTGTCATGTATTACTCGAGCACTCTTATGATTTGTTATTTACCCGAGTGTGACCCGTTTTTCCCCTTTCTTATTTCCCTGTCACTCGTCTTGTTACTATTCGCTTCCTTCATTTTCATGTCACCTTTCAAACAATCTACCTTTTCGTGTATTTCCTCGACGTTTCTTTCATAAATACGAGTATAAATGTGTTTATCAAAAAATACATTTGTTGATATAATAGACTTTTTCATCACACTTGGTGTCTAAACGCGCCATTGCTTGCATGCGTAGCGGGAGTAAAAGAAAAGTGAAATTCCCTAGGGAGTACCTAATAGAAAAGTCAGTAGAATAATATTTTTTGTTCAAATTGATTTTTTTGTCAGCAAATGTGATGAAAAACATTGTATGCATCACGGTCGGTAAGCGGAATACTAACTCGAGTCACTAAAAGCCCTCCGCTTACGGCGTCGGGCTTCTAACACTCTCGTTAGTAATTCCGTACTTACCTCCCTTGATGCACAATGTACTATTATCGCTTTCATCGCTATCTGCAGGCCTAGCCACGACGCCATTATGCGATCGTATACGATAAGGTCGATAAGTGATGATAAATCACGTGTCCATTATAATGTATGGAAATGGTCAAGTGACTTTTCGTACGAATCTGGCGTTATTATTATTTATCGCTTATCGTATACGATTGCAGAATAGCATCTTTGTTAGCCCTGCTGTATTTTCTTTAGTCAATTGATATAGTTACCATTATGTCAAGTGTAGCGAGCCTAAACGTCACAGAGTTACGTTTTGAGTTCCTGTGCAAGTGCCTCTTTTTAATTTTCATTTGACATAAGGTTGTGACCTTGACTTTTAGCCAATAATTATCTCTAAGTAAAATTACTATCAAAAAAATGATTGGCTGTTATTTGCAGTTATAATTAGGTATTTTTTTTTTTTATGTTGGCACAACAAAGTGGCTCCACTCCACCTGATCGTAAGTGAAAAGTAGAGCCCAAATCGCGGCGGCAACGAACAGGAGACAATCAGTAAACTGTTAGTTGCCACCGCCTTGCTGGCACGCTAGATGCTTCTTCACGCTTCGTTTAAAGGGTCCCAACTTATAGGTATGCGGAAACACATGTGCCGGTAAAGAATTTAAAATATGTACAATAACTACTCAAAATAAAGTTTAAAAAGCAGTATTATACGGCGCGATCCGTCGGCCCCGATCACCGCATGCGATTGATTGAACCCGTTGCCGCGACACAACAGACCGCGTCGTCTAGTACCGCTTTTTAAAAGTAAAAATTTACACCTTTCAAACAGGTCAAACTTAAACAAAAAATGAGGTGTCGGTGTCGTATTTGATTTTTGTTGTGTTTCAAAGTCTTAGTTATGTAGTTGACTTACAATTTCTTAGAAAGAAGATACATTTTTTGTTTCATTTCATTGCATGTTTGAGAAAAGAATCATACATACCTCGGCCATGAAGTGACGGATTCCGTCCGAATACTATCCGGCCCGAATACAACCAGTCACTTCCCGGCCTCGGTAGTAATGTACTATTGCTATCCAACTAGATTGCATAGAAAATTTCAGCTCAACCGGTAATCGGTAAATAGATCAAATTTAACTCGCAAGGATAACAAGTGACATTAATAAAATTTTTGTTTCACAATTATATTCTGTTCTCGTCAAACATTGTTCGCTATTTCATTTTATTATCCTTAGCCATGTGAAGGGATTGACAGAGGATCATAGGGCATGCATATCGTTAAAATTGTCTTCTAGACAACCTTATAGATTTTCAAGATTTTATATTAATACACTGTATATTTCGGAATTTGACTTTGATCAGACTCAATTGAAAGGTAGCAAACAAGCATACTTTATACTGTTATGAGTTTAGCCGCAAGGGACAGACAAACATGGTGAAACTGTAAGGTTTACTAGTTGGCTAGAAACCTTAAAAAGGTGTAAATATTGAAAAAGAATAGTCGCCATACATGTGACTATCTTCTGCTGCGACCATAATATAACATGGACATCTAACGCCAGCTCAAAAATGTCCCCAAAAACAATTGTTCAATTGTGCCAAGATGGGCAGGACATAGCGCTTTTCTTGACACCGCGCATATTTCGGCGCAACATCTTTGACAAAATGGTTATAAAATATAGCCAATCAAAACTTTGACGGACCCATCACAACTATTTTTAAATGGCGGTTTAAGTTTTTATAGGTTGATATTGAAATTCATTACCGTGATGCATTGAAGAGGGGGTGACACCTTGTCAACATTCAGGGCCGTTTTTGAAAGGCATTTATTTTAGTATGGCGTGCGGCTTCCATGTTTTATTTGTTCATAGATCTCCTGTATACTTGTTGCCAGCGTTAAGGTCTTCGCACATTATAACAACTCTACGCCAACGCGGCAGCAACTCTACTCACACTTTCGACGAGTAGTCAACTGGTTGATCCACCCAATGGTCACTAATGGACAACGCGGTGTGAACGAGCGGGCAATGTAAATGGTTGCTCGATACACGTCAGTCGCAAATGCATAGGTCATCGCGTGATCAATGTGTGACGAACGTGTCGGAGTTGACCTTTAGTGTTTTTAACATGTAGACAAAACTTGTGACATATGATAGTAGAACCGATGGCCGTTGGGGCAGAAAGGTACATGAGTGGCGACCACGTACTGGAAGGCGCAGCGTAGATAGGCCCCCACAAGGTGGACTAATGACCTGGTGAAGGTCGCAGGAGACCGCTGGATGCGGATGGCACATGACCGGTCATTGTGGCAATCTTTGGGAGGCCTATGTTCAGCAGTGGACGTCTTTCGGCTGATATGATGATGACATAAAGCTTAAATTCCAATATCTGTGGCTTTTTAATGAGTTAATTTATGGGTTAGGCGCGTTATTTGCGATTAGTTTCACTGGCAGGCTTGCATAAAGCTGTTTCTTTAATTGCCTTTTAAAAATAAGATAAAATAAATATATGCGAAATAAATGCTTGAACATTATGTAAATTTAACGTGCACTGTTTCATTTTCATATCTGGCAAATCAGAGATAGTTATGCTTATATCAACTTATTATTATGTTATGACATCTCTAAAACTGCCAAATTCGAAACGTCACAGACATCCATCATCTTAGCTAAAAGTAGTATGGATTAGTGCTTTGGCTACAAGGACTAAAAATCAAAAACAGATCATTTTAGCTGAAAATCATTTTAGTAAAACGTCAGTCACAATCTAACAGAAACTTTAATTAAAAATATGTCAGTCCATCTCGCACTTAGCCGGTCTTTGTTAAAATTATTTTCAAAGTATAATAACCGCCACGTTTTTGCGACTCGATCTCAACCCTCTTCAAAATGATGGGAAAGCTCCATCGCTCTTGAGCTACTTAGCAACTAAAAGCTTGTCTTTTACCACGAAAAGAGGCTTTAAATAAATACCTCGCCTCGTACAGTCACCAGCATAAATATATTACGGTGGACAGCCGTGCAAAAATATATGATCCTCCATCGGGAGTAAAAATATATGACGTCACAACCACGGTAAAAATATGTGATGTTTGGTGCCCGGCAAAAACATCGTTACTGTATACCCGCATAAATATCAGATCAGGTCGCTTAAAAATATTTGATTACTTATAAAATGCAAAGTTATGTAATCACTCTTATCGGCATAAATATCAATCCATGGCGCAGCAAATTCATCGATTGAAACGGACGGCCTATATATCTGACACGTTAGGAAATCAAAAATATGTAGCCAATCTGCAAAAACTAACCATACTAAGATAGCATAGAGCCGTAAATTGTATGAAGTGATTTGACAACTCACGAAAACAGTGCAGACTTGTCATTGCATATGTCTGTCTCACATAGTCCATCAGCAATTTTATTGTAACATAATTGAAATTCAGGTTATGTGAAGACTGTCAAGCCATTCAAGAGGAGAACGTACTTACGATGATAAACCTCCTTCTTATATAGCATTAAAATATACATTAATTCTTAGTTCAAATTTAATATGGAACATTCAATTGATTCATTATGTGACATTACACATTAATGAAGTCGTTACTATTTTTCTGAGATCGAAAATAAATCAGTATTTATAGGTACATATTATAATTTATTATCGGTATTTAATTGTAATTATAACCGGTTTTTATTGATATAATTAGATTTCTTGATGTCATGGCGACTTACCGGATTGACGAGCACTTGAAACATAGGATTGTTTTAATGCATGAGGAAAATAAACCGGTTCATGAAATAATGGACGTATTGGGAGTTTCTGTAAGTACTTTTTTAAGGTTGATACGGCTTACCTAGTCAAAGAATTTGTTATAAATTACATTATACAATAATATACTTCTAATATTCTAATGTTTTCAGAGGAACACCGTGAAATTATGGATTAAACGCTGGGCAGATGAAGGCAATGTCGCCTATCACAAAAGTTTAGGCCGTCCTCGTAAAACTACAGCCATTCAAGATCAAAATATTGTTGACTTATATCAAGAAAATCCCATAACTTCAACTCTTCAAGTGGCAAACGACTTTGGAATATCCCGTGACAGTGTACGTCGAAGACTAAAAGCGGCAGGCTTAAGAAACCGAGTTCCTGCTCGAAAACCTGTCCTAACAAGAAGACATAAGGATCTCCGACTTGCTTTTGCGAATCAATACTTAAACTTTGATTTTAGAAATGTCGCTTTTTTAGATGAAAAAGTGTTTCAGTCAAGCACGGATGGTCGATTGTCATTATGGAGAATGAACAATACCCGTTATAACGAAAGAAACGTAATTGCAGATAGAAGGTCAGGTCGTATTTCATGCGGACTTTGGGGATGGATGTCGTCTTCTGGGCCAGGAGAACTGTGCCAAGTGACTGGTCGACTAAACAGCAGAGATTACATTGAAATCCTAAACGATGTCCTGTTGCCCTCCTTGCATATTACTTACCCGGATATCAATCCTGTATACGTGATCTAGGACAACTGTTCTTTTCACAACAGCCGTATCGTTCGCCATTGGATTGGCCAACAAGAAAAAATTGCGTTATTAGACGACTTTCCACCGAAAAGTCCAGATCTAAATGTCATAGAAAACTTGTGGGGCATAATGACACAGCACTGGGACTCCACGCGAGCCAGAACAAAGGCCTCGTTAATTCAGCACTGTTTTGAAATTTGGGATTCGATGTGGGGCGCAGATCATTGTTATAATTATAACATGGTGATGTCTATGCGAGACAGGCTGGATGATGTTAGAAACGCCGATGGTGGCTATACTAGGTATTAGGAAATATTTCAGGTATTTTAATAAGACAGAAGATAGAAGTATAAGTTCCATTTAATGTACCTATTTAAGTTTTTTCTTGTTAAGAAAGAAAAAATAAAGTTATTAAGGTGGTTCGTTTTTCATACTAATATATTTATTCAAATATGGGTAAATGGAGCATAGTCTTACAATGAAATCACTTAAATCGACAATCATTTTTATATTTGTTTGCGGCAAATTATGTTTCTGTAATATAAAGGGTCGAATAATAACTTAAATTAGTACTTTATTTTAATAAAGATTTGTCAATATGTGGGTGAACGACGACAGTGTCATACACCAATCGTACGTTCGGTGTGTGCGTTGGAAAGCGACGTTGCCAGTTGGCTGAAAATGCTACGTTGCCGCTCTGCCCTAACGCATTTCGCATGTTATTTATTTTTCAACAATATCAAACGCAAGCGTTGCTAATGTTGCCATATAGGCCATATTCCCACGCAAAGTCGAACGGAAGACTACTACTATAGAAAATATACCTATACATACTAGTTACATTTAATGTTTTTATAATAGATGTGCGTACTAAATGATAGTCTCGTGGAACTGAACGTAAAACCTATTTGGCAAGGCAACACTAAATTCAAACGTCACTCTGATTCTAAATCACCAGCAGTACTTTATCATTTTACAATTTGTTTATACCTACAAATCCGAATTGACGCTAAATTGCCTACGATTGTTTGAAATGTCTCATAGCGTGCAGTGATTTACATGAGGATTTATTATACGTTTGTATATTATGTAGCCACAAACGTCCCGGAAAGGCTATAAAAACCACCGATACTCGGGCCTGAAAAAAACTTGTAAGCGAAGCCTTGGAGAAATGATACTATATTACGGAGAAATCAAAAGGTAAGTTCTGTAGAGGCTGACTTGCTGGATATCTTTCCTCCCCGTAGGTATTCATTTTTTTTATTATAATTATATTTCCACTATTATTATAACAAAAATGTTTCGATGTTTATTGTTTTCGCAACAACTGCTCATCGGCTTGGAATAAGGAAACTTGACATGTAGATAAATAGTAATATATATTATAAGAATAATATTTTTTTTTTACATAAATACCGGAAACGTTAGTTTCCCGAGGGATGATGAGTTCCAGGCCTTGAACTTTTAAAAATATAACCATTTTGTAGATACTCACTGAACCTGTTTTGAACCCAGGTTCCCTCCCTAACTTCGCAGTCAAGTTCACCACCACCTAACTAGACAAATCCGAAATGTATTTTTTATTCCAGTAATCATCACACACCATTTTGACGATGAGTATTCTGATTTCAGATCCAGGGCCAACTGCAGGTGTCACAATATGTTTAGATGCTTCAGACTCACTCCCAAGCAACACACACAACGTCAAGCAATCTTTCTATATCCATGTATAAAACCAGAAAAACGTAAAACAGAAATAATAAATAAAAATAATATGATATGATGTAAATAAAACACTGAATTTATAAATTGATCTGTTTTCTTTATCTATGTATTCCGCACGTGATTGGAATGGGAAGGAATCTAAAGTGACTAGAAATATCTAATATAATTATATCTACATAATGAAAACTTATCTGACTGAAGTCATCGAATAGATTCCGTCCCAATCTGATTGGACATCTATTAGGTTAAGACATCCAGGCCCGTTTTTTAGTAGTATAGGCTATTTCAGATTGACCATGCAAAAAAAACCGGAATTGGATGCCATAACATCACCTGAAAACGTTTTTGGTGAGTAAATATACAGGGTGTTTTTTTTCGACCGTTCAAATTCTACGTAGTGAATGTGTAGGTCATACTGACCAACTTTTACTATGGGGACAAAGTCGAAATCGCGAAAAAAAAATCAGCTGTTTCATACATTTCGGCCGGCGTAATGCCGCCAATTTGTATGAAACAGCTGATTTTTTTTTCGCGATTTCGACTTTGTCCCCATAGTAAAAGTTGGTGAGTATGACCTACACATTCACTACGTAGAATTTGAACGGTCGAAAAAAAAACACCCTGTATAAGGTCACCAAAATTAAACCTAGGTTGGTAGTTCAGGGACCAATACCACAAAACTTTACAAGCATACAAACCTACAAAATTGACAATTATTTGTTTTGGAATTTATACAATTTTGTAGAATTATACGCTTGTAAAGTTTTGTGGGATAGGCCACAGGTTATTTATTTATTACTGAAAAAAATGTAATTATAGTTATAGGTAAAGTATCATTAAAAAAAATAAAAAGTCATTGTAAACTAAAAAATATATTGATATTACGAGATTTGAACCTTGGTCCTAATGAATGTGCGTCAGACGGTCATCCAACTAGCCTCCATCCATCCAAGTTCAATACACGTTCCGAAATAAGCAATCGGTTTCGTAAACGAATAAGGGTTTGAATGTGTGTGTGCATACTGCGAAGCCGCGGCAGCGTTTCGTATTTATTCAAAGAAACTTATTTTGTAAATTAAACCTCACCTGAAATTTAGTTGGCCACATTAGAAACAGCAGTTTATTTGCGGCAAATATATTACTTATTAAAAATATTTCTATTATCATACATAAAATATAAAAATACGTCGAATTCGCGCCACCTATGCACTATAACGCCATCTGTTGGCGTTGTAGTGCCTAGCTGACCGTGACATTCCACCTTAAATATCAGCCGTGCTTTATATTATATAAGATAAATGTATTTGTAGGGCAGCTGTCCTATTAGAGCGATTAACGAATGATTTTTTCTCTTTCTGTCACTTGAAAAAGAGATAAAAAAACCATATTTAAAGTTTTCCGTGCAGCATAATAGCAAAAGGAATTTCTTTAAATATTATTAAGAGATGATCAATTAAGAGTAATATTACTGTTATTTATTCTCATTAACTATTTAAGTTTCAATGCATTTAAGTATCTATCTTATTATATTTATCCATAATAAGTTGATAAGACAGATATCTGCTTTTAACGAAACATTCTTGACCAACAACGCTAGAAAATTTACGATCACTGCTCTGCAAAAAATCTTGTTTGACAAGAGCAAATTCAAATACCTATACAATTTCAGTAACTTAATGAGTTTGATGACATCATGACAGAATAAAACGTGAGACAGACATATGCAATGACAAGTCTGCACTGTTTTCGTGAGTTGTCAAATCACTTCATACAATTTACGGCTCTATGCTATCTTAGTATGGTTAGTTTTTGCAGATTGGCTACATATTTTTGATTTCCTAACGTGTCAGATATAATAGGCCGTCCGTTTCAACCGATGAATTTGCTGCGCCATGGATTGATATTTATGCCGATAAGAGTGATCACATAACTTTGCATTTTATAAGTAATCAAATATTTTTAAGCGACCCGATCCGATATTTATGCGGGTACACAGTAACGATGTTTTTGCCGGGCACCAAACATCACATATTTTTACCGTGGTTGTGACGTCATATATTTTTACTCCCGATGGAGGATCATATATTTTTGCACGGCTGTCCACCGTAATATATTTATGCTGGTGACTGTACATTAAATACACAAGAGCACGCGGCGGAGTTTAGAAAGATTTCCAGAAACTAAATAACTAGCCAGAGCACTTAGAATACGATATTAAAATAGTACATTACGACAAAAGTGCGAAAAACATGAAACTCGAAACGAATGGCGATGTTTTAAGAGCAATTCTCTTTATTTTTGCCACTAAAATGGAATATGAAATTTAAGGTAAATTTTATACTATTTCTACTCAGAATCACAAGCCGATTCCATTTCCGTTGAAAAAAAAAGTGTCCCATGTTTTTTTTCCTATTGTGTTACTATTTTCCATACACCTTCTATGGCGGTAACACAAGAGGAAATTCGAAATATGTATGAAATTTTTGGGACATTATTTTTTTCGCCGGAAATGGAATCAGCTCGTGATTCTGAGCAGAAATAGTATAAAATTTACCCAAATTTTCATATTTCATTTTAGTGGCAAAAATAAAAAGTCGGGGAACCTCCATATATTTATATTCCGTAATGAAAGGTTCCCCGACTGCAACCGAAACAAAATATAGTAAGTAATGAGACAAGTGCCTATTATGTAGACACGCTCACAAGAATTAACCTGAAGAAGGAATTATTTGTTACTTTTCAGTTCGCTTAAAACGGCAGTCGTGTTTTTTAATTTTTTAATTATTTTATTTTTAGGCTCTAGTGCGAGAAGTGGGTCATTTTACGTCAGGTCCAAAACTATTTCTGCTCAGAATCACGAGCTGATTCCATTTCCGGCGAAAAAAATAATGTCCCAAAAATTTCTATCGGTCGTGTTTTAAGAGCAAATCGACACGAGTTACGAATTTCGTTTTTGCACGTGTCTCGTGCGACGTTTTTTAGTACAGATGGCCCTCCGAATTTTCGGATCTGACGTAAAATGACCCACTTCTCGCACTAGAGCCTAAAAATAAAATAATTAAAAAATTAAAAAACACGACTGCCGTTTTAAGCGAACTGAAAAGTAACAAATAATTCCTTCTTCAGGTTAATTCTTGTGAGCGTGTCTACATAATGGGCACTTGTCCCATTACTTACTATATTTTGTTTTGATTGCAGTCGGGGAACCTCCATATATTTATATTCCGTAATGAAAGGTTCCCCGACTGCAACCGAAACAAAATATAGTAAGTAATGAGACAAGTGCCTATTATGTAGACACGCTCACAAGAATTAACCTGAAGAAGGAATTATTTGTTACTTTTCAGTTCGCTTAAAACGGCAGTCGTGTTTTTTAATTTTTTAATTATTTTATTTATTTGAAACCTTTTAGTGAATCTGGAGATTCCTTAAAGTTGGATGGAATTTCAAAAACCTATTCCGCAGAGGGCTGAAGCTTTGCTCCGGGGGCCCGAGAAGTTCCAATCTCGCTAATTTTGGGCGAAGCCGAAGGGCACGCCGCGTGAGGGCTGGAGCATTACCGGAACCAATGTAAATCTATTTTAAACGAGTAAATTGACCTACCGTGCTTCTTCTTCAAGCACCCCAGCATCTTAATAAACCGATATCCGTGTAGGGCCCAAGGCACAACGGGCGAGTCCACAACTCCACACGGTCCTCACAATCCGTCTCTCTTAACTATTATCGAAATCGAATAATCGAACCAGAGGGCCCAACGGTTGGCATCGAACTCCAGCGAGGACTGAAAGCCGAGCTCCGCGTAGGGCCAGCGGCCAAAAGCGGCAGTCAGAGGGGCGCCAGCTTGCGAGGCCGAAGGCCGAGCCGCCAAAGCCCAGCACTACCACGTCAGCCGACGGAATAGTGTAACGTTAAAATGGATCCGACGATCGTTTTGACAACCTGCGAAGGCCATATCGGCCCTATGGCCTTCGCAGGCCTGAATCGCCCCTCAGAGACCGCTGGCTTGCGAGGCCGAAAGGTGAGCCCCCGGCCCGGACCACTGGAGCCAGAGTCCAGAGAGAAGACTTTCACTTAGATGGCCCAAGTGTCACTTGGAAGAAATTTAAAGCAAGGTCAAAGAAGGAGCTGCAAGAAAATTGAGCTACCAAGCTTCTAAATAAACCCAGCTCCACAATAGGGCCGAAGGCTTGGAGCGTCACTATCGGGGTGCTTCAAACGCGAGCCCGGTGGGTCGGAGGACCAACGAGTCAGCCCAAGCGGTACAACCGCCCTTCTTAACTGCCTTAATAATCGAAGCTAGTGCCCAGCTCTTCCACACTACGTGATGAAATAGTTTAACATCAAAACGAATCAGAGATCCGCAGACCCAACGATCGTTTCCACAACCTGCGAAGGCTGCGGACCGTGCTCCGCGTAGGGCCGAAAGCCCGAAGTGTCCCCCAAAGGGGCGCCGGCTTGCAAGGCCGAAGGCCAAGCTACCAGACCCCAGCGCTCCTTCGCAATACGATGGAAAAGTGTATTATTAAAACAAATCTCAGGGCCGCAGGGCCAAAAATTTGTTTGCAGAAAATGCGGAGGCTAAAAGCCGAGCGCCGCGTAGGGCCAAAGGCCTGGAGCGCGGCCCGACGGCCGCTTGCCTGTTAGGGCGAAGGCCGAGCTGCGTGAGACTCAATTTACCAGGCAAACCTACCTTCCTTCTTCTTACCAATTCCCCTGCACAAATGTTAAGGCCTAACCCGGCCCTGGAACGGTGAAATCTTCCCCCCCTTTAGTGTTCCTCTCCAGCCGCGCCATATCATCTGACTAAGCTCGTTTTCTAGTGGCGTCACAACACCTATCATGTACCTAATTTAATTACTTATAAGATGTACTACGTAGTTTGAGAGATACGAGACTTTTAATCTGGGCCGGCGTTTTTCATCCAAGATAAGTTTTACATACAATTTTTGTTACCATTTGTTCTACCATTTAAAATTGTATGCGCATGCTACAACACGTATAACAATTTTGTTTGGCCACAATGCTATTGTGATTGTATTTTTAAGGGACATTCCTCTGATATGCGAATGATATCTCGAAATCCCCAATATTTGTGAGTACGTTATTTTTTTGATATTGTATTCTGGCCATTCTCCGCAACGCTGGCCCAATACTTGTTGGGAACTTCTCATACATCCTTGATTTCTTCGCAGATGTATGCAGGTTCCCTTACGATGTTTTCCTACACCGTAAAGCACTTTGTGTACAGTACTGGACAAAATTTTAGGTTCACACCACGATTTTGATACGAAATCGACTCTTTGGTTTATCATCATTTTTCCAGCACTTAAGTCGACACTTGTTTAAAGTAATATGTGACTAATTATTGAGCTATTTCTTTTTGATTGACCGTTACTTTCGTTTCGAACAGTTCGGACAACTGAGGCAGCTGTGGCAGCTTTAAGCAGTCATGTCATCATGAAAATTCGTTTGCCTATGAATTATTATCGGATCCAATGTATAAAATTGTTCAGTTTCTATGGGAAATTAATATTAAATAGATCTTGAAATTTTGTTGCGAACACTGAAAAAAAAATCCCCCGCAAGTGTATTTTGTATCGAAATCAATGGAGTGAACTTAAACTTTTGACCGGTATCTACTGTATATCAAATGATATATCGCACATAAGTTATTTGAAAAACTCATCCGTACGAGCCGCCGGGGATTGAACCCACGACCGCTGCGTAGCAGCCGTGCATTTTACCCCTTGACCACAAGCGCGTATGTACAATGTATCTGTTTCATACACACTTAGCGGTCAAGAAGATTGTGTCAACTGTGACAGTCATGTCACGTCTTAGGCTTCGAAGAAAAACTTCAATAGTGCGATGTAGAACATTTCGAGTTTTCTCTTCAAACATATATTTAAACATATAACTTGTATATATATTTATAATCTGCATATAAAATGCTTTCATTTGATACCCAAATCATAGCATTTTGATGACATATTATTCTTGGCGCTTTAATTGTATTTTAATGAATCTGGCTTTTCTAGAATAAGTAACAAACATGTAAGGTAAGTACATATTCGTAATCGCAGTTCAAAGCTCTTCATTTTGATACCAACCTCGATAGGTTTTTTCAAAATTGTTTTTTTTTGGTCAGACATTATTGAATTTATAGGCCGCCATATTGTTTTTAACGTGACGTCACATATCCTATGTTACCCGCGACGTCACGAGGATTCTAATGATACCTTACACTATTAAAAACGGTTAAGTGGTCGCGAAGATCTGCGTGTTTAAAGAAAATATGAAACATACATAGGGACTGAACACATATACTCTCCTTTTTGCAGTCGTGTAAAAAGTACACCATCTGTACTAAAAAAAACATTAAAGTGGATGTATTAGTACCCGACGCTGTACTAATACTCGTCATTATAACTTGAGTTACCATCAATAAGATAAAATCAACTATTGGGGCATTTAAACGATGATAAACGTATGTGCACTTAATGCCCAACTTTGAAATAATTAGCTTAATTATTTGCATAGTTTTAAGACAGGCTGACATTTCTTAGGACTGAGTGTTAATATTTTCAATGTTCCTATATTTGACATTCAAACTTGTACTGAAGTGCCATCTATTGGGACTGGCAGCAAAAGCATCTGACACTTACTCATGCAAAGGAATTGACTAGCAAAAAGGCCATAGTCGGATTTTCATAGTAAGTCAGCCTTTAAATCAACCAGACTCTAGTATTTTTTTGTGAGTACCTCTTATGGTGAAGAATATTTCTGCCGAGTATCAACGTCCTATCGGTGACAGTTTTTGACTTATGATTTTTTTTAGTTTTTTCTTTAATGTGTTGTATCTCAGGATGTATAAAAGCGAATTGCTTCAAATTTTGAAATAATGTTCTTTATTTAGATATGCATCGAATTAAAAAAAATGAATATCGATTGTCGTATAAAAAAAAGAAAAAAAAAGACCAAAAAATTTTTCATATTTTTTTTTGTGTACCTATGAAGTAGTGACACCTCTATTTTCTTTTTCTAATTATAGACCATACATTGGCCTACTAGTTGCCTAAGTATCAAAATTTTCCAAGCGGTACTTCTTACCAAAAATCGGCAATATGTGTGGTCAAGTTCTGCATTCAATCGGTGTTTTTCAATGTAGTATACAAACTCTTCATTTATATTTGAGTTTTCTTATCAGGTTATCTTATTTAAGAGTAAATGCTAATGACAACTTAATGTCATCATGATGCAAGCTGTTTATTTCATTATCAATCGGCCGTTTATTATTTTAACTAGCGTAATTCGATATTATTTATGAGATATTCATTAAAAATAATATATTGCAGTTAAATATTATCGAGATACGCTAGTTGAAATGGTAAACGGCCGATTAATAATGAAATAAACAGCTTGCATCATGATGACATTAAGTTGTCATTAGCATTTACTCTTAAATAAGATAACCTGATAAGAAAACTCAAATATAAATGAAGAGTTTGTATACTACATTGAAAAACACCGATTGAATGCAGAACTTGACCACACATATTGCCGATTTTTGGTAAGAAGTACCGCTTGGAAAATTTTGATACTTAGGCAACTAGTAGGCCAATGTATGGTCTATAATTAGAAAAAGAAAATAGAGGTGTCACTACTTCATAGGTACACAAAAAAAATATGAAAAATTTTTTGGTCTTTTTTTTTCTTTTTTTTATACGACAATCGATATTCATTTTTTAAATTCGATGCATATCTAAATAAAGAACATTATTTCAAAATTTGAAGCAATTCGCTTTTATACATCCTGAGATACAACACATTAAAGAAAAAACTAAAAAAAATCATAAGTCAAAAACTGTCACCGATAGGACGTTGATACTCAGCAGAAATATTCTTCACCATAAGAGGTACTCACAAAAAAATACTAGAGTCTGGTTGATTTCAAGGCTGACTTACTATGAAAATCCGACTATGGCCTTTTCAATTTGGAAAAAATTTGATATTGTCACCCTATAAAATAAATACCATTTAGCAAAAGATACAAACTTCCGTCCCAAAACACATGACAATACTTTATATATGAGCAAAATATCGTGATTCAAATAAATATTTTCTGTTAACATGTTGCATACTGGTACTTCAACCTTACTATATTTTATGGTGAAATTAGAATAGTCGATGATAAAAAACAACCAGATTGCATTCTTGCAACCTGGGCTACTAAATACGTAATACCATTTCTGACATTAGCGCCCCATGCACGTTAGAATACATGTATTTTAAAAACGGGATCATTCGCTATATTGACAGCATAAATTGGAGACATAACGGGTAGGCTTAAAGTAATGAGAATTTTTGTATTTCAAAACATATAAATAAAGGCAAAAGCTATTGGTTTATTAAATTTGTAATCGAAAACTAGAGTATATTAGAGATTATATAATAAAAACAATTTAACACAGGATATGAAATTCCCACCTCCGATTTGTGTAACTGTCTTCTAACCCTCCACGTCATGCTTTGGACAAGTTTTAAGTAAATTTTCGGAAGTGTCTTTTTATCACTAGTTTGAATAATTTTGATAAATTGTATTTGGATCAATCAAAACTCATCCTTTATAATATCAATCCACATAGTAGGCAATACAATTCTCCTACGAATCGAGTTTTAGTGACGTTTTAAGACATACATGTTTCGGTAAATATGTATGCAATATCGGTTTTTATACATTTTAGGCGGCCCTGGAAAAGCTACTAATTGTTGTCAGCCCTTCACATGTTATTGAGTCTCAGGCAATAACAACTTATTGCTAATTTTTAAATACTTTTGAATGTATGTAGTGATATTTGAGAACTCAATTCAAAAATAAAATAAAAATACTAATGAAATTCCAGGAATAAAGAACTAGAGTATTTTTGAAAGTTGTCCAAAGTATAGTGCAAGTTCATGAGCAAGTTACTTAAAAAAATATAAAACCGGGCCTTTTCTTATTATTAAGGGTTGTGTAATTCATGCCCAATATTCTCTAGTTTGTGATAATAAAATCGATAATCCAATGCTTATTGTCATTATTTTTATGTCTTTAAAAACATTAATTCTCATTACTTTAAGCCAACCCGTTACACTAAACCAATTGGAACCCTAAGCTCAGGATGAGGAACCATGTCAAAGTGACGTTTTCAATCAGATTGTAATTTGTAAGAAATTTCAAGCTTTTCATATTGACATGATTCTAGAGTAGCGGATCGCTCGTCGTCGTCACAGCACAACTTTAGGTTAAGTAGCATTGAGGGCTACTATGACTTAGTTTTGAAAAAAATTGTGCCCCCTCCCCTTCCTATTAATTTTGATCTGTAGGTCTAAAAAATATGAAAAATATCATGAAAAGTGGGCTTAGAGAGTACTTTAAAATTCGAACATAATCGTCCCAGCCGTTCTTAAATAACTACGGAACCCTACACTGAGCATGGTCTTGGCCGGTTTTTATTCCTTTTTAGGGTTCCGTAGGCAAAATAGCAAAAACGGAACCCTTATAGATTCGTCATGTCCGCCTGTCCGTCTGTCACAGCTGATTTGCTCGGAAACTATAAATGCTACAGTAACAAAATTTGGTAAGGTTATGTATGTAACTGAGAGATAGAAAATTTTTTTTAGTTGTACATATATGTATAGGCGTGTGGGGTAATAATAGAAAGGTCTTTGAAAATGATAGATAGGAACGATGGATAGATGATGAAGGTTTATAAATCTCATTTTTATTTAAGCAAATCGTTTTCGAGATATCAGCTCTCAAAGTCTGAAAAATGGAACCAAAAATACGGAACCCTTCGCGCGCAAGTCCGACTCGCACTTGGCCGGTTTTTATATTACTCTTGCAGCTATATGTACATATTGTACATGCGACAAATAGCAGGTTTAAAAAACAAGTGTGATAAAAATTATCTTCAATGACACGATATAATATATGTTTCGTTCATCTTCAGTCTATTAATACCATTACTGTAGAACCTAACCCTGCAGAACACAATAAATCAATATTAAATTTCCGCCCTAGTGACATAAACTTGCAGCAAAACGTAAACAATCCCGTATTTACCGAGCCAGCTGATCCGCCGTCACAACAGTGAGTACTACGGCGTAGCGGCGCTACGCCCACGCGTAGCTCGCAGCACCCGCCTCGTAGCACCCGCACAACCCAATTACAGTTCGTTCGACTTTATAGTGCTTCTATTCTACATTGAGGAATAATCTAGGTTTGAAATAAGAATAAATAAGAAAAAGAATGGTTTATTTGGTGCCATAAATACAAAACAAGTATAAACAGTAAGGATTTTTATACCAAAAATGATGCCACTCAGCATGTGTCGTGTCAGATGACACGACGCTGGTTTTCAGGGCAACCAAGCTAAAAAGTGAAAAATAAAAATAACTAAAAATCTGGGATTGATTGTTATGGTATTGCCTTGAGATGCAGTGCGTCTCGCGCACAGTGTAGTCTAGTCATTTTAATTCGCTAGTGTGTAAAAAAATCTAATTACCAAGTCAAAGTTAAAGTATTTTTATTCAAGTAAGCAAAGAGCGCTTTTCAGTGATTAAGTTAAAAAATCTACTTCCGGTTCTAACCTTACACCACTGAACCTCAGCTGGACTTATTTCTTGAAATACATTGAAATACATCTTACAGATAACATGCATTAAAAAAACTAAATATAAAATTGATTTAAAATGTATACATAGTACAATAACTAGAGACTAGAGATGGACCTACTCGTAGTCTCTAAAAGTCGGAACATAATATATAATAAGTATAAATTTAAATTTAACCAGGATTTCACATAGAAAAATGTTCGTTCGTCAGACCACGAACAAGTGAATGCTCGCTCAGAACACTAAGTAAAAACGAGGCTTAACTCTAATGATTTGTTAGAATGTACGATGTCAAGATGTAAAAAAGCTTGCAATTGTTTTGGAAGTAATAAGGGAGAGTGGGTAGGATTCGTACAGCAGGAGCATTCGTACAGTGGTCATATCTCCGCTATCCGACACGCGAACATATCCATATTTTTATGTATAACGGCCACTAATATGCATAACTTACCACCGAGAAGGGGTGGAAATATGGCAGCTAGTTTCTTAAAAAAAAAATAAAACGTGTTTTTGACACCTCAAAGTAATTATAAGAGTCATTTTTATACGCATTTATTTCAGAAAGCTTTGCTCAGTTACACACGTAATTAAATACACTCAATAAGCTGATTTTTGAACTACGTATGGAATGGTTTATTCTATGATTAAGATACCGGCTATTTTTTTTTTTTGTTTTAACTTTTTCATTTTTGGTTGGGGTACTTTCGTACAGCCAAGAATGTATGAGAACCTTACTGTACGAATGTACCCCAATATTTTTGTTTAGTGAGAATATTGATATTTTCAAATGAAGTCATCGATATATGTAAAAAATATTTGTAAATAAATACCTACAGACAGTTGAGAACAAAGCTAATACTGTGGTAAAAAATACTATGTACGAAGGTACCCCCACGCATGGGGCGCTTTCGTACAATATTCATTTTTTGGGAAAACTATCTGACGTTCTTACCTTACTTTGTATTAGCTCTATTTTTTTTTTTTTATACCACGTCGGTGGCAAACAAGCATACGGCCCGCCTGATGGAAAGCAGTCATCGTAGCCTATGGGCGCCTGCAACCTCAGGGTGTCACATGCGCGTTGCCGACCCAATAAAAATAACGTTGGCACAACAAAGTGGCTCCACTCCACCTGATCGTAAGTGAAAAGTAGAGCCCAAATCGCGGCGGCAACGAACAGGAGACAATCAGTAACCTGTTAGTTGCCACCGCCTTGCTGGCCCGCTAGATGCTGGTAAATACACCGGCTGACCCCGAAACACGGCAAACACGAAGGTAAGTCATTTCACGGGCGTTTACACCGAATGTACGGTGGTAGCCAACCAGGCGGGTACTAGTAAAAATACCCTACCACCGGCTGAGAAGCTGGCTACTCAGTATTTCCCTTAGTCGACTCCTACGACACCCACGGGAAGAGAGGGGCGGTGATTTTTGTATTCTTACTCCGTCACCGCACGGATAAATATGCTGAATTTTTATAAAAGCCAGATAATATAGCCACCAAGCAGCATTGATTTCATTTAAAAATTGCCAGTACTTTTTTTTCTACGAGGCATAGAGTAAAAAGTGTACGGATCCTCCCCACTCTCCCCTACATATTATACTACGATACAAGTGAGAAAGAAATAAAGTCCGGAACGAGTCAAACACGACCGAAGGGAGTGTTTTAAATCAACACGAGCTACGAATTTCCTTTTCGTACGTGTATCCTACTACGTTATTCAGTACCAGGTGGCTCTCTAAAGTTTCAACCTGGGAAAAAATTAACCTCTTCTCGCACTAGTGCGTAAAAAAACACCAATTATACTGAAATAGTACATTTCGATGCAAGTGCAAAAAAAAATTTTTTCGGCGTGGGTGAAAGTTGGAGCCCGAGTGAAACGAGGCCGACAATCACCCGAGTTAAAAGGAAGTTTTTACACGTGTATCGAACGACTTTATTCATAACAAGTGCCTTAAAACGAGAAATCAAAGCACGCAAAGTTTACTTTTCCGCACAAGTTAGGAAAACAATAATTTACAACTTATTTTTTTCGCGCTTTAATTGTAATATATATTATATAATAAGCCCATGCGAAGACTATAATAAGAATTAAGAAAATCAATTTTGTTTACGTTCTATAATGATTCATCATACTCTTGACGTGATTTATGATTACAACGTTCCGGCGTAACCCTCAAAACGGATCTCACGCCCGACGGTGTATTGCGCATAATAACATTATCTACATGCATAAGAAAATAGATATATTTTAATGCGGGCTGCCTTCACGCGCCAGAGTGGGAGCAACTTATGTGAATACTATTATGTTCGACAGTGACGTATACGAAGCTCGAAACATACTGCATTTCGTAGCAAAATAACGTAGATTTTATATGCCGTGTGGTGACAAAATGCCTTGTGTTCCCTGCCTTCGCAGTGTCCCTATCAACTAGCCTACTTGGGAGGCTGACAATGACAATACATGTTATTTCATTTTCGATTTCACATCACATCACACATTGTAAGTCCACTGCTGGACGTCTGGACGTCCACGGGGCACATTAAGAGCAAGCCCATACACAAGTAATGGTCAGTGAGATTTCATTCCGTTTGTCAACTCTTACAACAACCACTGGAAGAGTTGAGGTGGTGACATGTATTTTTACTGCCGTCACCACGCGGCAAAATACGTGTTTGTTGCGACTTGAATACATTGCATACTCTTTACTTCTACAGTGATTAGATACGCGTAAAGTCAGTACCTACACCTTGACTTTTAATCGCTAGATCTAATAGCTTCTAATAACTAAATAAAGTCTGTCTTTAATATAACAATAGGTAAATCAAACCCTCTACTTTCACGTTCTAACAGCTGTGCAAAATGCAGCCACGTTGAAATAATTCAAATAAACATTTCCAGTTGTAAGATTTAAATAAAAGTCCTTGCACGTACTCATCTGCTCTTCCATGGAAGTTACTTACAATACTTACTAACCGAGGTAAAAAATATTCGAGAATTTTCACGTACGCTCATCTATGCTTATCTGCGCCTATTGCCTAGGGACCACCTGTTTGAGAATTTTGTTCTGATTGGAATAAAATATATCAGTCTACATATATTATATACATCACATCATCAGCCTATGATAGTCTACTGCTGGACGTAGGCCTCTCCTATTAACTATGCGTATAGACGCATAGACAAATCAATAGACGGGAGACTACGCAATATCTTCTCGTCCAATATACCACAGTGTCTCAAGTCGAAAGTCTTCGACCAGTGTGTGTTGCCAGTGATTACTTACGGATCTGAAACGTGGTCGTTCACTATGGGACTCATTAGGAGGCTCAGAGTCACTCAACGAGCGATGGAGAGGGCAATGCTCGGGGTTTCTCTGCGAGATCGCATCAGGAATGACAAGATCCGCAGAAGAACGAAAGTGACTGACATAGCCCGAAGAATCGCCAGGTTAAAGTGGCAGTGGGCTGGCCATATTGCCCGGAGGACCGATGACCGGTGGGGTCGGCGTGTTCTCGAGTGGCGACCACGTACTGGACGGCGCAGCGTGGGAAGGCCCCCCACAAGATGGAGCGACGACCTGGTAAAGGTTGCGGGTGTCCAATGGATGCGGACAGCTCACGACCGATCTTTGTGGAACTCTCTGGGGGAGGCCTATGTCCAGCTGTGGACGTCAATTGGCTGATGATGATGATGATGATGATAGACGCATTAGGAGGTAAATGCCCATAATCGCCACGCTGGGCAAGCGGATTGGCAATCCCAGTAATGTGTCCACTATGATGACGCTGCTGCCCATCATCAATCTTTTATCAAATAATGGTCAGTGACACTTCAATGCCTTAGTTGACTCTTACGACACCCGCAGGAGTTGGGGTGATGACAAATGTATTCTTACTGCCGTCACCACACGGCCAATACGTCTCGTCTGCATATACGTATCGTCGAAAATAGTGCAATATTGCGTAACTAACAAATTCTATTAGGCTCAATTTGAGTGTCAATTGTTTGATATTTGAACTCTATCTGTTTTGGTAACTAGTTACACGGTATTGCACTATCCTCGACGTTATGGTTGTTAGAATAAATTACAAATAAAACGAGATTTTTGATACAAAAAAGATGACCTTGAGCTTAAAAAAGTGGACAGAGCATTTAAAAATCCAATGCTAATTTGTAAAGTGCCACCGTCATCATTTCTTATAGTATACAAGTATTGTATTATGAAGAACGCATTAACGTTCTGTCATCAGCAATCTCCATTAAGATTCATCGATAGCTCTAATGGATTGAATTCGGCATCTTAAAGAATTTAATATACTGATGGAATTTGATGCAAGATTGTCAACTTGGATTAAATAAAATCGTATTTCTAACAAAAACATTTCTCTTAAGTGTACTTGTAGGATTTACTCGAATGACGTTGAACAATGTATGTTGTGCTTTTCTCAGCCCTTAGTAGGTAAGCATTTGAGACAAAGTTTATACCACTTAGCTTTTCACACGTACACATTTCATTATACACTCTGTTACCGTTTTTGTATGTACATTATACACTTATAAAAGCCTTTAGAAAACTGTAATTTTTAGGGTTCCGTACTCCAACTTGTAAAGTGGAGGGTGATTATTTTAATTTTGCTATAATCCTATGGTGTGGAATATCATTGAATGTTTGTTTGCTGAGATCACGAAACGTCTGGTTGATGTAACTAAAGACCGAAGAGCTGGCGACTTCCTCGCACAACGCATCAGTATTGCGATACAGCGAGGAAATGCCGCCAGCATCCTCGGTACAATCAATGCCACAAGGGCCAATCTTAGATATAGGTTAGGTTAAGTAGATTAATTAGATTTAATCTATGTACATAAATTGTAGTTTTGAAAATAAATATATTAAAAAAAAGTAATAAGACCAATAAATCATGAAAAAATAAAATATACCTAACCTTACCTTATATAACCATACCCCAAAATGTAACAATGGAAACCAATTGGCAGTATTACTCGACAAACTAGTACGCATCCATTACAATATTGGCCGGATTAACCCGTCGGTCCACAAAGCGGCTGGATTATAATACAAATCGCAGTAGCCACGGCAAATACGTGGCCGAGGCAAGTCCGATCGTTAGCTGCGTTCCGCTTTGGAATCGTCGTCCATTCAAACTTATACGAGTGATGCAGTTACTGGATACTGTTACACTTTACGATATTAAAAAAAATGTTGACGACATTAGCCTTAAAATGTGAGAAAATACTGTTACACGTCATGTGTTGCACAGTGCAACGGCGTTGATTTTCGACGGCAACTTGAGTTGCACTTCTTATGAAATAAAACTATGAAAACGGATAAACTCGCGTATATTAATAAACTTTTTTTATGGTTTATTTCATATGTAATCCTCGCGGTAACCGAAGAAAATATTATTTTTACACTTCATAGTGTGCATAAATTTTAGGTTAATCAAAATAAATCGTAGTAAAAAAATGTAGTAAATAGTAAGATGAATGAAAAAACAAAAAAAAAACACAGAGTCAAGCATAAGTTATTTTACCTTATTAGGTACTATTTTTTTTTCAATAAACAGGTAACTTTTTGCACGTCTGAATATTTATTCATAAAAATATTTAATAAAATATTGTTTTTGTGTTTCACAAAAACTTCAACTTATACTAAAATTAATAAATAAACAAATTACCTATAAAATACTTTCTAAAAGATCTGCCTACATCATCGTGCCCATGACACTGGCGGCGTTACCCCGATGTATCGCTAATGAGATTATTCGCGCAAGGTAAGTGCCAGCACTTCGGTCACCTGGATGCTTAGCCAAGTTGCCAATCGCCAAGTAGTAGCGTATCGTAGTTTTCCCTCTCTGTCACTCTTTCTCATTAGTGCGACAAAGACAGTTAGCTGCCTTTTTAAGAGTAAAGCTTAGTAGCGTATCGTAGTTTTCTCTCTCTGTCACCCTTTAATATTAGTGCGACAAAGACAGTTAGCTGACTTTCGTTTACGATTGACGATTAAGCGTTAGCGATTGGCAACTTGTCTAAGCACCAAGAAACATCGTGCAGCCGGGGTGACATGGACCTCATGAACTATTTCATATCATTAAATATTTACCACCTTATTCATAAACGTCTCCTAACTTAACAAGCCGCTAAGTATCGTTTGTCCCTTTCGCTCTGATAGACATATTGATAAGACCGAAAGAGAAGCAATACTCAGTGGCTTTGTAAGTTAGGAGACATTTATGAATAAGGGGGTTATAACGTAAATTCAGCCGTGTGGTGACGGCAGTAAGAATACATTTGTCACCACCCCAACTCCTGCGGGTGTCGTAAGAGTCAACTAAGGAATTGAAGTGTCACTGACCATTATTTTATAAAAGATTGATGATGGGCAGCAGCGTCATCATAGTTGACACATTCCTGCGATCGCCAATCCGCTTGCCGAGTGTGGCGATTATGGACATTTACCTCCTAATGCGTTTATACGCATAGTTAATAGGAGAGGCCTACGTCCAGCAGTGGACTATCATAGGCTGATGATGAAGAATGACTAAAAACGTAATTTACCATGTAATTTGCAAGTATTGAGCACCCGATATTTCGGCACTTGCAAATCGTCGGGGATAGTGCAATACCGCGTAACTAACAAATTCAATTAGGCTCAATTTGAGTGTCAATTGTTTGATGTTTGAACTCTAACTGCTTTGGTAGTTACGCGGTATTGCACTATACCCGACGAAATGCCATCTGATGCAAAAATGGTAACGTTAAATTTTGTTTACATTAAAAGCCTTTGTTATGTAAACATTTTTTGCAATCGACTTAGTAGCAAAGTAATACGTCTTTCAAATAGTAACGAGTAGGGCTGATAATGATGATAAAATTCAGCCACCGTATAGTATAAAAGGTACCGAAACCGGCCAGCCGGGCCGGTGTATCGGCGTGGAGGATTAAGTTTTAATCGGCGAGGCGCGCCGACAGCCTCCGCGCTACGAATGCAGCCGTACTGTTGGAACAATCACTTCTGCAATTATACTAGAAACTCGACTGTCCTGAACTCGATTGGACTTAATAGCGAATACGGACGCTTCCTAGAGTTATACGAACACACCTTTATTTCTGTGCAAATAAAACAAATGTGTGAATGTTATTATCGATGTTTTCAATATTAGTTTCTGCGTCAAATTTTAATAAAGATAGTATATTTAGACGTAAAACTGTTTTTTTTTATGAATCGTTTGAAATCTCCTGTGCAATTATGTAAAAGAAAGTCGTTTGGAAGTGTAAAACTAAATTAACTCGAGATTATATCGGTAACAACCGCAGTACCTAATAAAATATTAGGCCAACTGTTTATCGATGTAATCACAAACATGTTACTTTAAAAAAATTGATATTTAAAAAAAACTAAATTTTAAACAAATAACAATACAGGACAAAAGACAACTTTACAATGGCGCATAGAAAAATCTCATTATCGTCAAAGCAAAAACACTTAAGTTTTATAAAACATTATTATTCTTTTACTTTTCAGTATTATAGAGAGATACTAAGGTAGGTATCCTAAATAATTATATACCACATAAAACCCACGCTTCTGCTATACTAAAAACTAATACCAAACTGTTCGTCACCCATAAAATACTAGTTCATAAAAGTTTCAAGAGGACACATAAAACAAAAAGTCACATAACATATGCTACACGTGTTGCTTTGCCATAAAATTAAAATAGAACTAAATTAAAATATAGTAGGAATAACTTTGGTTCAAAGTTACTGCACACTCAGCTCAGCGAGTGCAATTATTTTGTAAGTTTATCACAAATATTTGTTCCCGTTGGCCAATTGGCCATGGTTGTATTATTATGTATTTAAGTATCCTATTTATATCTATTATACATATTGTCGCTTAGCAATTACAAGCCTTAATTGCGTTTACCGTGGAACAAAGTCCATTTGTGTAAGAGTTTCCCATGACAAATAAAATATTTTAAAAATAAAAATTAAACCACCTTCAAAAATACGCTGGAACTAAAAAGTGCAAAATAATTTTGGTTCCTACCACTTAGGATTTCCTACCCAAACTTTTAAACCTTTTACCCTATTCATTGAAATAAAATATGATTCCTAGGTACCCCACTGATCTCAGTGAAGTCGGTGCCAAGACAAATACGTCCACAGGCTACATCACACTCATATTTTAGGGTTAGTTATTATTTTAGGGTTAAGAAATACTCTTCAAAATATTATAAATTAAATCAAAATATTATTAATATTATGAAGTGTATACGTAATATTATTTAGTTGTTGTTGTTCTGTGTCTTGGCACCGACTTCACTGAGATCAGTGGGGTACCTAGGAATCATATTTTATTTCAATGAATAGGGTAAAAGGTTTAAAAGTTTGGGTAGGAAATCCTAAGTGGTAGGAACCAAAATTATTTTGCACTTTTTAGTTCCAGCGTATTTTTGAAGGTGGTTTAATTTTTATTTTTAAAATATTTTATTTTATGCTTTTTAGTATAGTATAAATATAAAATAGGTTCAGTAAAAGTACATTGTGCATCTAGGGAGGTAAGTACGGTATTATCAACGAGAGTGTTAGAAGCCCGACCCCGTAGGCGGGGGCTTTTAATGACTTGAGTTAGTATTCCGCTTAGTGAGAATTATCCCCCAACTCCTAATCGCTAAGGAGTTGTACCTTCCATCATCAGCTCACCAACATGAGCCTCCTAAAGGCCACCTAAAGGCAAATACTCGAATAGCTTAAAAAAACATGAAATATGTTGTATTTAAAGAATTATTGCCCAACTCCTAATCGCTAAGGAGTTGTATCTTCCATCATCAGCTCACCAACATGAGCCTATGACCACCTAAAGGCAAATACTTGAATAGCTTCCAAAATACATGTAATATGTTATATTTAAAGAATTATCCTCTAACTCCTAATCGTTAAGGAGTTGTACCTTCCATCATCAGCTCACCAACATGAGCCTATGACCACCTAAAGGCAAATACTGGAATAGCTTCCAAAAACCATGAAACGTGTTATATTTAAAGAATTATTGCCCAACTCCTAATCGCTAAGGAGTTGTACCTTCCATCATCAGCTCACCAACATGAGCCTATGACCACCTAAAGGCAAATACTTGAATAGCTTCCAAAAACCATGAAACGTGTTATATTTAAAGAATTATTGCCCAACTCCTAATCGCTAAGGAGTTGTACCTTCCATCATCAGCTCACCAACATGAGCCTATGACCACCTAAAGGCAAATACTCGAATAGTTTAAAAAAACATGAAATATGTTGTATTTAAAGAATTATTGCCCAACTCCTAATCGCTAAGGAGTTGTACCTTCCATCATCAGCTACATGAGCCTATGACCACCTAAAGGCAAATACTTGAATAGCTTCCAAAATACATGTAATATGTTATATTTAAAGAATTATCCTCTAACTCCTAATCGTTAAGGAGTTGTACCTTCCATCATCAGCTCACCAACATGAGCCTATGACCACCTAAAGGCAAATACTGGAATAGCTTCCAAAAACCATGAAACGTGTTATATTTAAAGAATTATTGCCCAACTCCTAATCGCTAAGGAGTTGTACCTTCCATCATCAGCTCACTAACATGAGCCTATGACTACTTAAAGGCAAATACTTGAATAGCTTCCAAAAACCATGAAACGTGTTATATTTAAAGAATGATTGCCCAACTCCTAATCGCTAAGGAGTTGTACCTTCCATCATCAGCTCACCAACATGAGCCTATGACCACCTAAAGGCAAATACTTGAATAGCTTCCAAAATACATGTAATATGTTATATTTAAAGAATTATCCTCTAACTCCTAATCGTTAAGGAGTTGTACCTTCCATCATCAGCTCACCAACATGAGCCTATGACCACCTAAAGGCAAATACTGGAATAGCTTCCAAAAACCATGAAACGTGTTATATTTAAAGAATTATTGCCCAACTCCTAATCTCTAAGGAGTTGTACCTTCCATCATCAGCTCACCGACTTAAGACGTTCATTACTAGACGCAAATACTTGATTGGCTATCGAAAATAAATGTAAAATGTCATGTGTGCCTACAACATTTGAAGAGTTCCCTCGATTTCTCCAGGATCCCATCATCAGATCTGGACCGGACGACAATGGGACCAACTAGAAGGTATACCCTTTCAAACAAAAAATGAATTTTTCAAATCGGTCCACGCGTCTTCGAGCAATCGGGGAACATACATAAAAAAAAAAAAGATTTCGTCGAATTGTAAACCTCCTCCTTTTTGAAGTCGGTTAATAAAATATTTTAAAATAAAAATTAAACCGCCTTCAAAAATTCGCCTGATCTAAAAAGTAAAAAATAATTTTAGTTCCTACTTCTTAGGATTTCCTACCCAAACCTTTAAACATTTTACCCTATTCATTGAAATAAAATATTATGGCTAGGTACCCTACAGATTTCTTAGAGGTCGGTGCCAAGCCAAATAGGTACGTTCATAGTTATATATTAGATAGAGCTTTGTACTGCCCTTACTCCGATTATGCTTTTATCAACAGTATGATCTGCCTCAGCAATTTTGCTGAAAGCATAACAGGAGTGATAGTAAGTTACAAAGCTCTATCAAATACTTATACTCGCGAAGTGAACATATTTGGCTTGGCACCGACTTCTAAGAAATCTGTAGGGTACCTAGCCATAATATTTTATTTCAATGAATAGGGTAAAATGTTTAAAGGTTTGGGTAGGAAATCCTAAGAAGTAGGAACTAAAATTATTTTTTACTTTTTAGATCAGGCGAATTTTTGAAGGCGGTTTAATTTTTATTTTAAAATATTTTATTTTTTGCTTTTTAGTACCTTGTGTAATTTATATAAAATCGTTATTTTGTATGCTCTAAATACTTATAATTAGAATGTATTGCACTGTAGTAGGTCAGAATACCTGAACTGGCTAACTTATATGAATACAACAAACATTCCCATTCCATTCCCATTATCAAGGAGATATACATTGTATCATCAGCAGGGTATGAATAATTTCAAAGATTATAGGTAACAGCCTTTAGCATGCCTACATTATTTAAAGAATCACTAACCGCTTACCAACATGTCATAACTACTAAGCAAACACTTGAATAGATCTCGAAAATGTATGACAGTTGTTATATTATCCTCCACACAAAGAATTATCCTCCAACTCCTAATCGTTAAGGAGTTATACCTTTCATCATCAGCTCACCAACATGAGGCTATGACCACCTAAAGGCAAATACTCAAATAGCTTCCAAAATACATGACATATGTTATATTTAAAGAATTATCCCCCAACTCCTAATCTCTAAGGAGTTGTACCTTCCATCATCAGCTCACCAACATGAGGCTATGACCACCTAAAGGCAAATACTCAAATAGCTTCCAAAATACATGACATATGTTATATTTAAAGAATTATCCCCCAACTCCTAATCTCTAAGGAGTTGTACCTTCCATCATCAGCTCACCAACATGAGGCTATGACCACCTAAAGGCAAATACTCAAATAGCTTCCAAAATACATGACATATGTTATATTTAAAGAATTATCCCCCAACTCCTAATCTCTAAGGAGTTGTACCTTCCATCATCAGGTCACCAACTTAAGACGTTCATTACTAGACGCAAATACTTGATTAGTCTTCGAAAATAAATAAAAATGCCATGTGTCCTTACAACATTTGAAGAGTTCCCTCGATTTCTCCAGGATCCCATCATCAGATCTGAATTCAGTGACAATGGGACCAACTAGAAGGTATACCCTTTCATACAAAAAAAGAATTTTCCAAATCGGTCCACGCGTCTTCGAGTAATCGGGGAACATACATAAAAAAAAAAAAGATTTCGACGAATTGTAAACCTCCTCCTTTTTGAAGTCGGTTAAAAAAGAAAATGACATTTAATTATTGTGAACAAGAAACCACGGAGTCTGCATAACGGCTGCTACTAACACCATCTAGTAGCAGCAATAAAACCCCCAGTACCCCGCTAGATGGCGCTGGCGTCGAAATAGATCGCACCAACGATAGGTCGCTGGAGAATCCATAATAAGGCTTAATGATTTTCGATATGGATCTTCACTCCCCATCACAAAAAAAGAATTTGTTCTGTGCTCCCCATAGTGTAAGATTTAAGTTTTCGGATTCCCGAGCTTATTTCGATGCATTATCAGATACATACAGTATTCGATTAAATTGTAACTTTCCCACATCAAGTTCAATAAGTTTCCGATCACGCCTTTGGTTCAACAGTACGTCATAACTCCCCTACGCTACAATATTTTTTATATTCAAACTTGGGTGCTTCAATCTTAGTGCTACGCTACTCATAAGGTATCATACATTAGCACTAAGGTTGTAAAATTACTGTCGCAAAACAAATGCATGTCTATGTTTCAGTGTTTTCTGCTTGCATTACTGGTGCTGTCATCCTAACAATACCTTGGCAATACTACTCTTTGTTGCTTTTAATAGAATTTCTTTGCTATTTTCATTAATCGTACCAAAACGAAGAACATGAAACCACGGCTATTTTCTCCAAAAAAATACTACCTTATCCAAACACTTTGCGAATCAATTAACTCTTTCGTAACTCCAATTCTTTTCAGTCGTAACCTAGTATATTTTAGCGTACGCCGGACAATTTACTATGTTTTTTGCTGCACTTTAAGTTAGAATAATGGAAAATCAATAGTGATGCAACCTCCTTCGTCAACCTTTTTTTATTATATTTTTATACTATGCAGAGGGCAGGCTGAAAGATTAAGGGCCTGTTTCACAATCTCCAATTAAAGCTATCTGTCAGATAAAAATAACAAGCTCTCTTTATTCTTCCAGGTGAAAGAAAGAGATAGTGTTATTTTTTATCTGACAGATAGCTTTAATTGGAGAGTGTGAAACAGGCCGTAAAGTACTCTTTCAGTAAGAACTTTGTCATCTTCCTTTGGGTGTAAATGTTATATTAATCGTGCTATTAATAGGCAAAAAACTCATCACTTATTTAAAAAAAAAAAACTTAAAGAATGCCAAAACGAAGATTGGGACTGTTGGTTATTTTGGAGTTGTATCGTGGACCGTAGTTACAGTATTGGACCATAGTTGGGTGGTTTTATGTTTTTCTTTATGCTGTAGTCTTTTGGGAAAACCTCAATGAACACTTGAACTCCAGGGTCGCGTTTTATAAAGTTACGATTTACAATTTTGATGTTCGCTCTTTCTAGCCAATATGTGCGTGCGTTAGAGAGGCAAACAGTGAAACTGTAAAATGTAACTTTATAAAACGCGACCCAGAACGTGAGAATAAACAATTGAACACCCTGCCGGCAGCGAAAGGTGATGGTGGAAAGCAGCCGTTGGCACCAGTTAATTTCTTCATAATAGGACATTGCGCAAAATATTAGCTTATTTATCAATAACGGCTAACATTACAATACAATTCTTATAAAAAAAACAGGATTAAGGTTTTTATCTGTAATAATATATTTAAAACAGTACCTTATACTTAGAGGTATTTTCCAACATTACAATTTGATAAAAGGTATTCGAGACTTATGTGAAACAATAAAGCGAATATTCATAATTGCACTGTGGTCCCGCGCCCTAAGAAGGGCGGTCATAGGCATTTCGCGCAGTTAACAGCTGCATTAATGCATGCCAAAGCATGTAATTATGAAATATTATAGTAAATTATAGTTAAATAAACAAACTATAGTACTGTAACGATATTTTATTAGGTTTATAGAACTATAGTTTGTAACAGTAACAGTAATAGAGCACTTAAATTATATCGGTAAGAAAATAAAAATAAAGTAATAATTACAATTATTATATCAAAACTAATTTAAACGAATTACTGTCCTGAATGATTATCTTATTACATTTTAAATAGTTCTACCTGTAATTAAATTAGTGTATACAATTAAAATATATAATCTACGTGTCTCCTAATGAACATCTCTCCTTATGACTTGTAATAATTTCATAACTAGTTACTACAAATTTACTACATACATGATTACTTGTATTCGCTATGCCCGGTACGGCCATTTCCCTATTTAAACAAACTAGTTAGTAGGATCAATATTTTTTACAACATCTTTTCGTGATTCTAGTATTCTGCATGTTGTATGGTCCAAAAATATTGTGATTCTATTTCGGCAGATGATTCCGTAACATAACTAACTCACTGATGGATAACACAGCTTCTTAGCCTCCAACTTTTTTTGATAGAATGGTGACGCATTAGGAGACTTCTTATTAATCAATTCTTTCATCAAATTATACTGATGATTACTCAACTTTGCCTCATTTATAAAAGATAACACTTCATCCACAGAATTGATGTGAGATTGACTGGATTCACTAAGCAAAGAGTTTATCGTAGAATGATCTACTTTAGCTAGCTACGCTAATCTGCGCCGTTTGGACCGTTTGCTGTAGTCCATGAAATCCTTTCTAAAATTATGACCACTCGTTGAAGAACAATCACTACCCGGCAGGCACTCTGCTAGGCGCACGGTACTATCTACATTTTCATTCGATAGATTACAGACTTCAATGCTGTTCAGGCAATCACTGTATTTTTTAACATACGAGATTTTGATCGCTGGATCTTTTTCCAGTTGCTGTCTATTATTAAATAACGAATAATAATATATTCTCTTGCATAAGTGAGAAATCTTCTCATGTAAGTTATCGGTATTGACATTTGCAACATCTGGCAGTAACTGTGATAGTGTTTGAAACACTTGACGAATTCCTTCAATGTCGCAATCGGTCTTCTTAACAGACAATCAAGTCTCAAAAATAAGAATTCTTATAAAAAACACCTAAAATTTGTACCTAAAATAAATAAATAAACAGTTAAATAAAAATTAGTTTTTTCGTAGCATGTTCTACGCCTTTGAACGCAAGGCGTAGACCTATTCTATAGCCCACAATCGCAAGTCAACGCAAAATTTCTTAATTTATTCGTAAAATTGAGTTTTTAATAAACATTATCATATATCATTTATTACCGGCATCGGCCGGCATTGCAGTTAAAAGTTTCGATAAAAATCAGAAAACACTAAATAGTATTGCGACTTAACTGCCTTGGCGTAGCACCTCAATAGTAAATATATTATGTATTCATAATTTAAAAATAACTACAAAACATATAATGCATACCTTCAACTTGAATATGCATTGCAAAGCAAACGTGTAACAATATTTTTTTGTAAAAAAACTCGTGTCGCGTATTACGCTAATGAGCTTCTTGATAACACTAGTAACAAGGACTTATCCATTGTGTTCACTTCAGATGACCAAACATAAATGTTCTATAAAACTAGTTGCAATTATTTTTATACCACGACTTAATATGACTAATAGGTAAGTAATTACGATAAAGATAATGATATTATTCAATCATCGTCATTGGACCTCTATGACCTACTACGGGACCACAGTGAATTGGTACAGACTTAATGTACCTACCTATTTAAAGTAAAGTTTCTAAGAATCAAGACGGTTAATAGCCTTGATCTGAATATTTGTACTTTCCTACCTAGTATATTATCGTCAAGGTAACATCTATTCGAAACGTCTATAAACAAGATATATTTCTTCCAATATTTATTGTACACCTAATAAAAACCACTCGACATGCTTAATACTCTATCAAGGCGAAAAATACCTCCGTTCACGGAGCATCAGGCCCAAACACCGATACATTACGAAGGAACAAACTCATTTCAACCAATCGACATACATTTGCCGCTAACAACGTCGATTTGAGCTTTAATTCAATGTACTAAAAGTTATTTAAACGCAGATTTAAGCTGGTTTTGTTTTGATTCAACGTTTCAAGCGATATTGAATTCTTTGTCATGGGAATTAGATCGATTCAATGCTTTTGTATTTATGTTAGGTATATCCAGAATATCCACGTGCTACACGAGTGCAGGGTACTTTACGGTTTTCAGATAGAGAAATGCTTTGGGGTTACCATGACGTACTAACGTAATTCAGTTTTAGTTCAGGGAAAAGAACAGAGATATACGACTCGTATAGCCTTGTCTCTTTCTCTTGACGTAAACTGAATCGCATTAGGACGTTGTGGTAACTCCCCAGGTCGTAGCAAAGCGATGGTAACAGAGCCACAAACTGTCTCCGTCACACCAATTCAGCCTCAATTAGAGTGACTGTGACAACTACTTCGAATTTACACTCTAGTTTACTTAATTTAATGCATTATTCTCTAGTGGATTGTGGACTTACGCGGCCACGTGTGACCGATGAATATAGTAAATTGTTTTCGATCGGGATATGGAGATTTGAAAGCTCAATTTGATTTTGCCGTACGTTCGTATAAAAACCACTCACTTGCTTCATGTAGCTTTTGTTACATGTCATCAGTCTTATTTTACATAGACATAGAGTCTATCGCAAAAACCAAAACAAGTGAGTGGATAATGAGCTGAGCGCTTTAAAATATACACTAACTTTCAAAATACAACTTTATAAAGTTTTTCTAATATAAATATTTTGATAAGTTGATCAGTTTTCGAGAAATGAAATAACATCTGTATTAAGATTGTAAATAAAAGTGGAATCTTACGACAATGGGATTGTATTTCATCTGATTTGGCAACAAGTATTATGACTCGTATTTGAAAAAGCAACATCTTATGAGTCTTATGACGAGAAGGTCGGAAGTCGGGTCGACCCTTGTCACTTCCCCGTGCCATCGTCGATGCTTATAATAATAAAGACAGATAAATGACAAAGACTGATCTAAGGTTTAAATATTTATTTCTGAAAAAATATTTTTAAATAATCACCAAAAAAAAATGATTTCAACCGATTTCTCTAAAATGTCATCATCAGGACTTGTGCCAATGGTATCATATCGGAGTTATACCCATTCGATGAAAAAAAAATTAAGGAGTAGGCTCCTTTTTTTAAGTCGGTTCAAAATGCAAATACACACACCGCCAATGAAAACAGGTCAGGTGGTTTTTTTTATAGAAAATAATGCAAACATGGAGATTTCAAATATTTATAGTTAAATCTATTTTAAATCAGGTTGTATTGGAATTATTTCCCAAAATTTATAAATAAACCCAAAAAAACTTTGAAATTGTCGGTTTGTATAGACAAAAATGTAGACCGTTTAAGAAAACCACCTAAAATGTATGGTAAATATGGTAAATCGAGTTTTTTAATCATGAGTTGCTATTATTATATCTACGGAATCATCTGACGAAAAAGTTTCGTGTTTTTCGATTCGGGTGAAAACTTCAGGGAAATTCCAATACAATCTGATGTTATAAACGGTTCCACTTGTATTATAAATATTTATTTTAAATATTTGTAATCAGCATGTTTACAGTATTTTCTATGCAAAAATCCACCTGACCCGTTTTCATTGACCGCGAATGTATATCTGCATCGAAATGCCCCGACATTTTGTATGAAAAAAAAACCGGCCAAGTGCGAGTCGGACTCGCGCGCAAAGGGTTCCGTAACATTATCAATTTATTATTAAAAAAATACAGTTAAATCAACCTACCTCAAAAACTATAGGAGATAATTTAATGAAAATCGTTGATAGAATTTATTAATGTGCATAACATATATTTTTTTTAGAATTTTATATCGCGTAGTTTAAAAAATAGAGGGGGGGGGGACACATTTTTCAGACTTTGAGAGCTGATATCTCGAAAACGATTTGCTTAAATAAAAATTAGATATATAAACCTTCATATCATTTTCAAAGACCTTTCTAGTAATACCCCACACGCTTATATACAACTAAAAAAATTTTTCCATGCCTCAGTTACATGTATGGAGGGCCCCCACCCCAACGGTTTTTTTTACAATTTAGTAACATAATCATGTAGCTGTTCATACAACACATATCCTTACCGAATTTCGTTACTGTAGCATTTATAGTTTCCGAGTAAATCGGCTGTGACAGACGGACAGACGGACAGACGGACATGACGAATCTATAAGGGTTCCGTTTTTGCCATTTTGGCTACGGAACCCTAAAAAGGATATTATTTTAGCGGCGAGCGCTCATTTTACAAAATAAACTTAGTAAAGACTAAAGGTGCATGAAGACCAAAAGATCATTCACTGTTCTATCCCCCACACTACGAAATCAACGAATCACGTTTCGTGTAACAATCGAATTTCGTAGAGTAGGGGGATAGAACAGCGAATGCTCTTTTGGCCTGCATGCACCTTTAGAAAATCAATCCTATTCGATCGAGTGTTCAAGTTTCCTTGGCACTCAATAGCCTTAATAATTCTGATTTGAAAAAATACAAATAGTGGGTTGAAAAACATGCCGAGAATATTGGACGATGTAAAATTAAGGGTTAAAACTGAACAATTATATACCCGAATGGATTATTCGGCAGGTAACATACTTGCACTAATGAACTAAATTCCAGCACGGTTGCCTTCCACGGCCGGACTGCTCTTACTACCGATATATTAATGAGAAAATGGAATTACATTATGTTGTGTTGAGATGCTGATTTTATAGCAACACAGGCATTCTATATTTTTTCCTCTATTCTTGTAATATCATAATTTTACTAATTGTAAGCCTAATCTTAATTATTTACTTTTTGTGTTTTTATATTGTAGTTATTTATATTTATTCATTTTATTTTAAGACAATTTCAAACGCAATGCTTGAGAATAATTATTCTGAAAGTTTTTGTACTACAGCTAAGCTACATAATTAGTACGAATTTGGAAATTGATCCTATTTAATTAAGCTCGTAAAAACTTCATGTTATCTGATGGCCATTATATTAACATATTAATGATTATGAGAGTGTTAGGAAAATTGATGATAATTCCTAATTATGTATTAGAATAGTTTGTTGTTTCGCCAGTTTTGTTTTCATTCTTGCTGTAGCGAGACTTCGACAATCTTTTTTTTTAAGTCTGTTAGACTGTTAATCGTCTGTTTATTTATCTTGATCGTATTCAATCGATCGAAGAGTATATTACATGAAAATCAAATAAGTGACTTTCAAAAGTTTCGAATTGACCCAATAACGGCAGTGCTCATTTTAGCTCTATCAGTGAATAGCTGAAAATATAACGTAATGCAGGCTTATGACTGCAAGGAATTACATTGGTACCTGGCATGTGTTGTGCTGGGCGTGCATTTGTTCAGTTTGGTATTAAGTGCAATATCTTGGATCGTTCTGAAACCTTTTAGACGATTCCAAAACTATGTATTTCTCAACATAATACTGTGGCAAGCGTTGCTTATAATCTTTGGGTTTTGTGGAAGCGCTTTATCAATCAAAGACAATAATACTCCGTTGTACATCGTGAGTGCTTTAATATTTATGTTTTCTGCTTGTAGTATGACTATGTGGAAGTATGTAGCGTCTGTCATGTTTTACATGGATATTGTAATTGTGTTTGAGCCTTTTAGGCGAAATTACTTGACAGCTAATTTATTTGTTTGGCTGTTCTCTTTAGGACATGTAATACTTATGTTAATAGTGATTTTTGGTCACGTTTCTTCGAATACAATAAAGATCATTACTATTATTATAATTATTTCCTATTTAATACTTACTTTAGTCAACATATTATTATTTTTAAAAGTGATGTATGTTTTAGTGAATTCGATTCAGTCTCGTAATTTTCGTGAAGCCTTGCAGAAGATTTCGATTGCTCTGCTTTATTTTGTGTCAGGTGGTTTGAGCGCTAGTATTATTAGCTTATTTAGTTATTACAAAAAATATGAATGTCAAATCGCTATTTTACAATTATTAAATTGCTTAGTAATAAATGCGTTCTTCGTATGTTTTAAATCGCACAGAGAAATGTGGAGTGAGTATTTCATCTTACGTAGATCGCGACATAATATTTAAATACCTATCTAAGTTATTTATTTAATTTAAACATCCAGTTTTTGCTGTAGGTATTGCAATATTTTGTAAAATCGCTTATTTGTAATACGTTATTTAGAATATAGAATTTTCAAATATTTATCGAACGGGTTACTCACGTAATTTAAGTCGATAGTTGCTCGACATGTTTCGATCCATTTAGAGCAATGAACATGTCGAGCAATAATCGACTTAAATTACGTGAGTAACCCGTTTGATAAATATTTAAATATGTTTGAGTCTCACGTTAGTTATAATTATAGATTTTTTCTTACAAATTGTATAATATAGAATGTGATTTGTATTATTGATGGCATGAATATTGTACTTTTCTTGGTAAAAATAAAACATTTCTAATTTTATAGGAAATCCGTATCATTTCAAATCTGCCAGCTGACACTATATTTATGTACAGTCAACCATGGTATCTTAGACCACTCGGAAACCTTGTCAAAGTGACGCTATAAATCAGATTATGAGAAATCTTTACTAAGGTGGAAGTACTAGTGCGCAACATGTCAACAGAGAATATTTTATTTGAATCACGATATTTTGCTCACATATAAATCTACGTAAAGTATTGTCATGTGTTTTGGGAGAGGAGTTTGTTAGTTTTGTTAAATAGTATTTATTTTATTTATAGGGTGACAATATCAAAATTTCTCAAAATTGCAAATTTTCTTAGTCAACTCCATTGTATGAGTAAGCGTCAGGTGCTTTTGCTGGCAGTCCCAATAGATGGCACTTCAATACAAGTTTCAATGTCACATATTGGGACATTGGAAATATTAACACTCGGTCCTAATAAACGTCAGCCTGTCTTAAAATTATGCAAATCATTTAGATATAAGGTAATTATTTCAAAGTTGGGATATGAAGCATTAAAGGTACATACATTAATCATCGTTTAAATGCTCTAATAATTGATTTTATACTATCGATGGCAACTCAAGCTATAATGACGAGTATTGGTAGTGTTGGGTACTAGCACTCCAACCTTAGGTGTAATTTTGAAACGGTTCTACAGTAGTGTTATTACTGATCAAAGAAAAACTTGGTGCTGGTTAAATTTAAGTATGTTTATTACACGAATCTTGAAGGCAGAATGACAAAAAATAAATTACAAAACAATAGGTTTCAAAAAATACAAAATACTATAAAGAGATAAAAAAGTATTCCAAAAAGGTTTCTGATAAAAATAGGTGCGTCGTGCACATTTCCTCCCTTTTTTGTTAAAGCTGGAGCTTCACCAGCTTACGGAGAGGTCGTCTGAATACCCCGGCCAGGGTGCGCACGTCTGCCACTCTCACGATACCATCAGGGCCTGGAAAAACTGCTGTAATACGTCCACGGGGCCAGGAACCTCTTGGTGTGTTGCCATCTGCAATCAGAACTAGGTCACCAACTGCAATCTGCGGAACCTCTCCTCGACCGCGTCTTGGTATTAGAGTTGGGAGGTACTCGCGCAGCCAACGTCGCCAGAAATGATCGGCCAAGCGTACGGCCTTACGCCAGCTGGAGCGTGAGATGAGGTCAGAGTCCGACAACGTCGCCGGTATGGATCTTCCTGATGATGAACCCAGTAGAAAATGCATGGGCGTCAGCGATTGATCACTTTGAAGATCTACGGCAACATGTGTCAAGGGCCGACAGTTGATCAGGGATTCCGCTTCCGCCAGGAGTGTGCGTAGAACTTCATCGGTAGGGGCTCGCTCAGTCAGCGTTACTTTCAGCGCCGTCTTGACACTCTTGACCAACCTTTCCCATGAGCCACCCATAAACGGAGCGCCTGGTGGAATGAACCTCCACTTGATCCGTTCCGTTGCTGCGAACTCTGACGTAGCTTCGGCGTATAAGCGCTGTAGTTCGCGGTGGCTACCAACAAACGCTGTACCATTGTCAGACCACAGCTCGGACGGAGTGCCTCTTCTGGCTATGAAGCGGCGAAGGCTCATAATTGCGGAGTCAGTTGATAAGCTGTCGACGACTTCCAGGTGGACGGCTCGTACTACGAGGCAGGTATATAGTGCCACGTACCTTTTTTCCCGTCGTCGGCCAATCGAAATTTGTACTGGCCCGAAATAGTCCAGTCCCGTAAATGTGAACGGGCGCTTGTGATGCCCTAGGCGCGCCTCGGGTAGGTCTCCCATCGGGGGCTGAAAGTTCTTAGATCGACGGATTCGACAGAATTGGCAATTGTAGGCAACGTTGCGGACGGTACTTCTAAGACTCAGCAGATGGTAGTCTTGTCGGAGCTCGTTGACGACAGTCTCCGTATTGGCATGTGCGGCTTTGCGATGGTGGTGCTGAACTAGCAGGCGTACGGCTGCTTCACTTCCGTCAAGAACGATAGGGTTTTTCATAGCATCTCGTACGTGCATCGCTGCTCTAATGCGGCCAGACAAGCGGATAAGCCCGTCGTCTCCGATAGTGACGGATAATTTGGACAATCGGCTGGAACGTGGCACTGGCCGGGAAGGATAGTTTTGTAGATAGGCTATCTCTTCAGGGAATGTGTTTTGCTGGGACTGGCGTAGGATGTGCAGCTCAGCCAGCCGGAGGTCTGCGGCAGTCAATGCTGCGGCAGGGTGTAGCGTAGCCCGTGGGGCAGTGAACTGTTGCCATTGATTTGCAGGCTGAAACATAAAGGTACACAACCCTCCCTCGTAACGTACTAAATAATCTACACACAGACCCCTTTTCGTTAGACTACGCATTCGCAATAATGTGAGATACTTATGCGCAGTAGCGGTTGCACGTACCAATCTGAGCCAGGAACTGAAACGTTTAGGATCGGCGGAAACTGGTTCGTGCTTATTAACGTCACTAATGTGGTGAACTAAGTCTACACGTCCTGTACGTTTGCTCTCCTCGTCTATACCTGGATTCTCAGGTGCGCTAGGCTCGCAGGGCCACTCGGACGAGAGCAAAAATTCAGGTCCCGAAATCCAACGTGATTCGGCTGACATCGTCACCCGCTTGATGCGGGTGGCATCATCTGCTACGTTAAGATGTGTAGGCACCCATCGCCATTCTTTCACGTCGGTTATCTCTGTGATTTCAGCTACTCTGTGTGAAACGAAAGGCTTGAATAACCGCGCCTCGCTTCGAAGCCATCCTAGAACAGTCATAGAATCACACCAAAATACGCGACTTACAGGTTTAAATCTGTGGGCTTCACAGATAGTTGAAGCGAGACGGGCTGCAACCAATGCTCCTTGGAGCTCTAAGCGATTTATAGATACTTTTTTCAACGGTGCTACACGAACTTTACTACAAATAAGCGCTAGCTTCACTTCACCATTTTCTAGAACAAATCGCCAATATGCAACTGCAGCGAAGGCAGATTCGCTTGCGTCACAGAATAGGTGAAGCTCGCACTTGTCAATTTGAGACTCGCTAAGACAGTAGCAGCGTGGAATCTGTAAACTAGAAACTGCAAATAAATCCTCAAACCAGAGCATCCACGCCGCTTTGTCACTTTGTGATAGCTCATCGTCCCAACCCAGAGACTGACGCCACGCATTTTGGAACATAATACGACCTGTAATGACTACTGGCGCCAGAATCCCGAGCGGGTCGAAAACCCGCGTCACATGAGCTAAAACTTCACGCTTTGTGAGTTTATTTGGCAACGAACACTCATTACTCATTCCAATATTGAAACTAATAGTGTCTGAAACGGGTTGCCAAATAAGCCCAAGTGTACGCACGGGCGTACGGGTAGTGAGACGACCAAGACCGACATCTACGCTATTGCTACAGCTGGCTACAGGGGGCACTTCAATCAAGCTCTCCTTAGGCAATAAAGCGAGAGCGGAGGGATTGTTTGAAGCCCACGCACGCCGTTATGGTCGCATAAAACTCAAGTGCGTAGGCGGTTTACATAAAGAAACGGATGTGAAATATGTAGATTTTCTAATTAAAGGTCGCCGATCTAACGAAACTTACGAGATTACTAAAGCGCGATCGATGGAAGGTTTAGGTCTCGCGTCACAAACCGCAGATAGGTCATGTGTGTCTAAATATGCCTACTTTTCAGACATTGTAGACGAGTTTTGTTACGGCCACGTAAAGCCAATGATCATAGTTGGCCTTGACAACTGGCATCTCACGTTGCCTAGAGCTGTACGTCATGGCACTAAGACCCAACCAGTGGCGATTAATACCGCTTTGGGTTGGGTTTTATTTGCGTTTGGCTGTAGCAAAACTACGCCTTTCGAGACAGTTAACCACGCTATAGCTAGCGAGCCCTCGATTACGAACGTTAGTGATCGCGCGACATTAGAAAACTTAATTCGTGAGCAATATAGTCTAGATTCTATCGGCATTTCAAAACGCGAAGCGCGTAGCACTGATGACGAGCGTGCTATCCAAATTCTTGACCGTACATCGCGACGCTTGCCTAACGGGCATTATGAAGTCGGTTTGCTTTGGAAATCTGATGACTTAGTCGTACCTGACAGTTATAAGCTTGCCGTTTCTAGGTTTCTCAGTCTAGAAAAGAAGATGGCGCGGGATTCTCAATACGCGGAGCGCTACCGGCAGAATGTACACGCCATGTTTGGAAAAGGTTACGCCGAACTGTGCACGGAAGAGCCCAGTGTTAAGTCCCCTGTTTGGGTTTTGCCACATTTTGGCGTAACGAATTCCAATAAGCCTAATAAATTAAGATTAGTACATGACGCGGCTGCCAAAAGTAACGGTGTTTCGCTAAATTCGCTCTTGTTAACCGGCCCTGATTTACTTCAACCTCTGTTCGGCATCTTGATGCGTTTTCGGGAGGGCAAGGTTGCCCTGACCGGAGATATTCGCGAAATGTTTCCTCAGGTAAAGATTCGAGCTGAGGATCGCGACGCACAACGGTTTTTATGGCGCGATAACCCAAAAGAGCCTATCAGGACTTATCGGATGTCATCAATGATTTTCGGTGCCGCTTCTAGCCCTTTCACTGCTATCTACATTAAAAATAAGAACGCAGCGGAATGGCAGGAACGCTATCCAGACGCGGCTCGAGCCATCATTGCCGATCACTATATGGATGACTGTATAGTGAGCCTAAATTCAGTCGATGAAGCTGCCAAGCTGGCCGCTGAGATCAGCCAGATCCATCGACATGCTGGCTTCGAAATGCGTGCGTGGGCTTCAAACAATCCCTCCGCTCTCGCTTTATTGCCTAAGGAGAGCTTGATTGAAGTGCCCCCTGTAGCTAGCTGTAGCAATAGCGTAGATGTCGGTCTTGGTCGTCTCACTACCTGTACGCCCGTGCGTACACTTGGGCTTATTTGGCAACCCGTTTCAGACACTATTAGTTTCAATATTGGAATGAGTAATGAGTGTTCGTTGCCAAATAAACTCACAAAGCGTGAAGTTTTAGCTCATGTGATGCGGGTTTTCGACCCGCTCGGGATTCTGGCGCCAGTAGTCATTACAGGTCGTATTATGTTCCAAAATGCGTGGCGTCAGTCTCTGGGTTGGGACGATGAGCTATCACAAAGTGACAAAGCGGCGTGGATGCTCTGGTTTGAGGATTTATTTGCAGTTTCTAGTTTACAGATTCCACGCTGCTACTGTCTTAGCGAGTCTCAAATTGACAAGTGCGAGCTTCACCTATTCTGTAACGCAAGCGAATCTGCCTTCGCTGCAGTTGCATATTGGCGATTTGTTCTCGAAAATAGTGAAGTGAAGCTAGCGCTTATTTGTAGTAAAGTTCGAGTAGCACCGTTGAAAAAAGTATCTATAAATCGCTTAGAGCTCCAAGGAGCATTGGTTGCAGCCCGTCTCGCTTCAACTATCTGTGAAGCCCACAGATTTAAACCTGTAAGTCGCGTATTTTGGTGTGATTCTATGACTGTTCTAGGATGGCTTCGAAGCGAGGCGCGGTTATTCAAGCCTTTCGTTTCACACAGAGTAGCTGAAATCACAGAGATAACCGACGTGAAAGAATGGCGATGGGTGCCTACACATCTTAACGTAGCAGATGATGCCACCCGCATCAAGCGGGTGACGATGTCAGCCGAATCACGTTAGATATCGGGACCTGAATTTTTGCTCTCGTCCGAGTGGCCCTGCGAGCCTAGCGCACCTGAGAATCCAGGTATAGACGAGGAGAGCAAACGTACAGGACGTGTAGACTTAGTTCACCACATTAGTGACGTTAATAAGCACGAACCAGTTTCCGCCGATCCTAAACGTTTCAGTTCCTGGCTCAGATTGGTACGTGCAACCGCTACTGCGCATAAGTATCTCACATTATTGCGAATGCGTAGTCTAACGAAAAGGGGTCTGTGTGTAGATAATTTAGTACGTTACGAGGGAGGGTTGTGTACCTTTATGTTTCAGCCTGCAAATCAATGGCAACAGTTCACTGCCCCACGGGCTACGCTACACCCTGCCGCAGCATTGACTGCCGCAGACCTCCGGCTGGCTGAGCTGCACATCCTACGCCAGTCCCAGCAAAACACATTCCCTGAAGAGATAGCCTATCTACAAAACTATCCTTCCCGGCCAGTGCCACGTTCCAGCCGATTGTCCAAATTATCCGTCACTATCGGAGACGACGGGCTTATCCGCTTGTCTGGCCGCATTAGAGCAGCGATGCACGTACGAGATGCTATGAAAAACCCTATCGTTCTTGACGGAAGTGAAGCAGCCGTACGCCTGCTAGTTCAGCACCACCATCGCAAAGCCGCACATGCCAATACGGAGACTGTCGTCAACGAGCTCCGACAAGACTACCATCTGCTGAGTCTTAGAAGTACCGTCCGCAACGTTGCCTACAATTGCCAATTCTGTCGAATCCGTCGATCTAAGAACTTTCAGCCCCCGATGGGAGACCTACCCGAGGCGCGCCTAGGGCATCACAAGCGCCCGTTCACATTTACGGGACTGGACTATTTCGGGCCAGTACAAATTTCGATTGGCCGACGACGGGAAAAAAGGTACGTGACACTATATACCTGCCTCGTAGTACGAGCCGTCCACCTGGAAGTCGTCGACAGCTTATCAACTGACTCCGCAATTATGAGCCTTCGCCGCTTCATAGCCAGAAGAGGCACTCCGTCCGAGCTGTGGTCTGACAATGGTACAGCGTTTGTTGGTAGCCACCGCGAACTACAGCGCTTATACGCCGAAGCTACGTCAGAGTTCGCAGCAACGGAACGGATCAAGTGGAGGTTCATTCCACCAGGCGCTCCGTTTATGGGTGGCTCATGGGAAAGGTTGGTCAAGAGTGTCAAGACGGCGCTGAAAGTAACGCTGACTGAGCGAGCCCCTACCGATGAAGTTCTACGCACACTCCTGGCGGAAGCGGAATCCCTGATCAACTGTCGGCCCTTGACACATGTTGCCGTAGATCTTCAAAGTGATCAATCGCTGACGCCCATGCATTTTCTACTGGGTTCATCATCAGGAAGATCCATACCGGCGACGTTGTCGGACTCTGACCTCATCTCACGCTCCAGCTGGCGTAAGGCCGTACGCTTGGCCGATCATTTCTGGCGACGTTGGCTGCGCGAGTACCTCCCAACTCTAATACCAAGACGCGGTCGAGGAGAGGTTCCGCAGATTGCAGTTGGTGACCTAGTTCTGATTGCAGATGGCAACACACCAAGAGGTTCCTGGCCCCGTGGACGTATTACAGCAGTTTTTCCAGGCCCTGATGGTATCGTGAGAGTGGCAGACGTGCGCACCCTGGCCGGGGTATTCAGACGACCTCTCCGTAAGCTGGTGAAGCTCCAGCTTTAACAAAAAAGGGAGGAAATGTGCACGACGCACCTATTTTTATCAGAAACCTTTTTGGAATACTTTTTTATCTCTTTATAGTATTTTGTATTTTTTGAAACCTATTGTTTTGTAATTTATTTTTTGTCATTCTGCCTTCAAGATTCGTGTAATAAACATACTTAAATTTAACCAGCACCAAGTTTTTCTTTGATCAGTAATATGATGAGTAACGCAAAGATTCGTGTAATAAACATGCTAAAAATTGAATCAGCTCAAGTTTTTCTTTGATCAGTAATATCTGGTCCTTTTCGGATCTCGACAGTTTGTTTATTGTATAAGTGAAGCAGTTCTGAAGAATGGTAGTTACTCGGTTGGTAACCGCTAAAGGCGGAGAAGGTAGATCCGCTGCGGAGGAGGCCGGGCCGTCGAACGTGCCCCTAGCCTCTTGTGTCGACTCGACAACCGCAGCACCGGCGCCTTCCCAGTCCCGTAAGTCAAGTATTTCATCCCGTTCTTCAGTTGTATTGGCTAAAAAGTTAGCGGCAGAGGCGCAGCACGCCCGCCGTCTTGCCGATTTAGAGGCAGAAAAAATACGCCGCGCTGCAGCTGATCAATTAGCGGATTTAGAACGCGCGACTGCCGATCTAGAGCTGAAAGCTGAAATCGCCGCCATTGAGGCAGATGCGAGTCGGCACAGCTCTGCGAGCAGCAGTCATAATGTAGTCGTAAACCAATGGCTACGTCAATCCGAAGCGGCTTTTTATCCTAAAGAACCTTTTGAATGTGTGAATGATTCCAGGAATTTTGAAAATAAACGTCCTGTTATTCGTGTCGCGTCCCTTGCACGCACTGCGATAGTGCGTCATGGCTGTCGTGCTGCGACTTCAGAGGTCCCTCTCGTGCCTGAAGCGGCACCTGCGCTTCCAGGGGGCCTCATGGTGCCTCCGGCGCCCATCGGGCCGTGCGCGCCCATCGCGCCATCCGCGCCTTTCGCGCCGCCCGCGCCAAACGCGCCGACCGCGCCTATCGCGCCGCCCGCGCCTAACGCGCCGACCGCGCCTATCGCGCCGCCCGCGCCTATCGCGCCGCCCGCGCCCATCGCGCCGCCTGCGGCCCTCTCGCTTCGTGAGAGCTCTGAAATTCCACAGCTAGTGAAGAGTCTAGGAGTTTTAGTAGATAGTGTTAATAAAGGAATTAATAATGCCATTAACCGTGTACCTTTACCCCGTTTTGACGGCAAATCCTATTTAGATTGGTTGAGTCTCAAGAAAGCCTTTGAAAATACTCAAGGTTCCTATTCCGCCACGAACAATATGTCAAGATTGAACACTGCGCTGACTGGTGCGGCCCGCGAAGCTGTGGCTGCGCTGCTGGTGTCCGCACGAGACCCCGGCGTCGTGGTGCGCGCCCTAGACGCGCGTTTCGGCCGGCCCGAGGTAGTGGTCGCGCATGAAATAGCGGTGGTGCGCGCGCTGCCGCGTGTGTATGGTGAAGGTAAGGACTTAGCTATCTTTGCCAGTCGGGTGCGCAACTGTGTGGAAGTAATACGGCTATTAGATCATACGGAATATCTTGCTTCTCCAGAGTTATTTCAAGCTCTTATTACCAAGATTTCTCCACTGTTGCGAGCCAAATGGCTAGATTATGCCGATCGTTTCGAGCCTGCCGGTCTAACAAAGTTGGAAAGCCTAGCAGAGTTCCTAGCACACGAAGTTGACCTACAGTCTCGTTTCGGTTTAATGCCTGAGCAGTCTACTGCGTCGCACGCGATAGACAGTAGGCGGCCCTAGGATAGTGTACACGTTGCCGCAGATAACCAATCTACCATTCCCAGTTCATCCTCACGAAATTCACCCTCAATTCGGTTGAATTCATCGACGACCGCATCCAATATTAAATCGTGTGTTGTATGCAAAAAATCACACGATATCATTCAATGTGACAAGTTTGCCGCAATGTCAATCGATGACAGGTGGAGTTTCATAAAAAAAAATAGAATCTGTCATCGATGTTTAAGAGGTTGGCATAGAATAAATTATTGTAAGGCAAAACAAACTTGTCACATTGACGGCTGTCATTTTCGTCATCATGAAATGCTACACAATGCAAACTATGAACGATCCGTAGCCGCGCATGTAGAAAATCAGGAAATTATACAGATCCCGGGAACCTCTAACATCACGCCGTTGAAATCTGCCCCCGCCGCGGCCGTCGTAATCGATTCAAAGTCAACAGAGATTCTTACCCACACGTCGACTTCTGCTGCCGCGGGATTTTCAGCGCAGCCATCGGTACCTCCCCGCGCGTTGTTGAAGGTCGTGGCCGTGACCGTGTCCGGTCCATTAGGGTCAGTAAATACATACGCGATGCTAGACGACGGGGCTGCGGGTTCCTATATAGACTCTGAAATCGCCGCGCAAATAGGTGCATGCGGTTTCGATGGCCGCATAAACCTCAAGTGCGTAGGCGGTTTACATAAAGAAACGGATGTGAAATATGTAGATTTTCTAATTAAAGGTCGCCGATCTAACGAAACTTACGAGATTACTAAAGCGCGATCGATGGAAGGTTTAGGTCTCGCGTCACAAACCGCAGATAGGTCATGTGTGTCTAAATATGCCTACTTTTCAGACATTGTAGACGAGTTTTGTTACGGCCACGTAAAGCCAATGATCATAGTTGGCCTTGACAACTGGCATCTCACGTTGCCTAGAGCTGTACGTCATGGCACTAAGACCCAACCAGTGGCGATTAATACCGCTTTGGGTTGGGTTTTATTTGCGTTTGGCTGTAGCAAAACTACGCCTTTCGAGACAGTTAACCACGCTATAGCTAGCGAGCCCTCGATTACGGACGTTAGTGATCGCGCGACATTAGAAAACTTAATTCGTGAACAATATAGTCTAGATTCTATCGGCATTTCAAAACGCGAAGCGCGTAGCGCTGATGACGAGCGTGCTATCCAAATTCTTGACCGTACGTCGCGACGCTTGCCTAACGGGCATTATGAAGTCGGTTTGCTTTGGAAATCTGATGACTTAGTCGTACCTGACAGTTATAAGCTTGCCCTTTCTAGGTTTCTCAGTCTAGAAAAGAAGATGGCGCGGGATTCTCAATACGCGGAGCGCTACCGGCAGAATGTACACGCCATGTTTGGAAAAGGTTACGCCGAACTGTGCACGGAAGAGCCCAGTGTTAAGTCCCCTGTTTGGGTTTTGCCACATTTTGGCGTAACGAATTCCAATAAGCCTAATAAATTAAGATTAGTACATGACGCGGCTGCCAAAAGTAACGGTGTTTCGCTAAATTCGCTCTTGTTAACCGGCCCTGATTTACTTCAACCTCTGCTCGGCATCTTGATGCGTTTTCGGGAGGGCAAGGTTGCCCTGACCGGAGATATTCGCGAAATGTTTCCTCAGGTAAAGATTCGAGCTGAGGATCGCGACGCACAACGGTTTTTATGGCGCGATAACCCAAAAGAGCCTATCAGGACTTATCGGATGTCATCAATGATTTTCGGTGCCGCTTCTAGCCCTTTCACTGCTATCTACATTAAAAATAAGAACGCAGCGGAATGGCAGGAACGCTATCCAGACGCGGCTCGAGCCATTATTGCCGATCACTATATGGATGACTGTATAGTGAGCCTAAATTCAGTCGATGAAGCTGCCAAGCTGGCCGCTGAGATCAGCCAGATCCATCGACATGCTGGCTTCGAAATGCGTGCGTGGGCTTCAAACAATCCCTCCGCTCTCGCTTTATTGCCTAAGGAGAGCTTGATTGAAGTGCCCCCTGTAGCTAGCTGTAGCAATAGCGTAGATGTCGGTCTTGGTCGTCTCACTACCCGTACGCCCGTGCGTACACTTGGGCTTATTTGGCAACCCGTTTCAGACACTATTAGTTTCAATATTGGAATGAGTAATGAGTGTTCGTTGCCAAATAAACTCACAAAGCGTGAAGTTTTAGCTCATGTGATGCGGGTTTTCGACCCGCTCGGGATTCTGGCGCCAGTAGTCATTACAGGTCGTATTATGTTCCAAAATGCGTGGCGCCAGTCTCTGGGTTGGGACGATGAGCTATCACAAAGTGACAAAGCGGCGTGGATGCTCTGGTTTGAGGATTTATTTGCAGTTTCTAGTTTACAGATTCCACGCTGCTACTGTCTTAGCGAGTCTCAAATTGACGAGTGCGAGCTTCACCTATTCTGTGACGCAAGCGAATCTGCCTTCGCTGCAGTTGCATATTGGCGATTTGTTCTCGAAAATAGTGAAGTGAAGCTAGCGCTTATTTGTAGTAAAGTTCGAGTAGCACCGTTGAAAAAAGTATCTATAAATCGCTTAGAGCTCCAAGGAGCATTGGTTGCAGCCCGTCTCGCTTCAACTATCTGTGAAGCCCACAGATTTAAACCTGTAAGTCGCGTATTTTGGTGTGATTCTATGACTGTTCTAGGATGGCTTCGAAGCGAGGCGCGGTTATTCAAGCCTTTCGTTTCACACAGAGTAGCTGAAATCACAGAGATAACCGACGTGAAAGAATGGCGATGGGTGCCTACACATCTTAACGTAGCAGATGATGCCACCCGCATCAAGCGGGTGACGATGTCAGCCGAATCACGTTGGATATCGGGACCTGAATTTTTGCTCTCGTCCGAGTGGCCCTGCGAGCCTAGCGCACCTGAGAATCCAGGTATAGACGAGGAGAGCAAACGTACAGGACGTGTAGACTTAGTTCACCACATTAGTGACGTTAATAAGCACGAACCAGTTTCCGCCGATCCTAAACGTTTCAGTTCCTGGCTCAGATTGGTACGTGCAACCGCTACTGCGCATAAGTATCTCACATTATTGCGAATGCGTAGTCTAACGAAAAGGGGTCTGTGTGTAGATTATTTAGTACGTTACGAGGGAGGGTTGTGTACCTTTATGTTTCAGCCTGCAAATCAATGGCAACAGTTCACTGCCCCACGGGCTACGCTACACCCTGCCGCAGCATTGACTGCCGCAGACCTCCGGCTGGCTGAGCTGCACATCCTACGCCAGTCCCAGCAAAACACATTCCCTGAAGAGATAGCCTATCTACAAAACTATCCTTCCCGGCCAGTGCCACGTTCCAGCCGATTGTCCAAATTATCCGTCACTATCGGAGACGACGGGCTTATCCGCTTGTCTGGCCGCATTAGAGCAGCGATGCACGTACGAGATGCTATGAAAAACCCTATCGTTCTTGACGGAAGTGAAGCAGCCGTACGCCTGCTAGTTCAGCACCACCATCGCAAAGCCGCACATGCCAATACGGAGACTGTCGTCAACGAGCTCCGACAAGACTACCATCTGCTGAGTCTTAGAAGTACCGTCCGCAACGTTGCCTACAATTGCCAATTCTGTCGAATCCGTCGATCTAAGAACTTTCAGCCCCCGATGGGAGACCTACCCGAGGCGCGCCTAGGGCATCACAAGCGCCCGTTCACATTTACGGGACTGGACTATTTCGGGCCAGTACAAATTTCGATTGGCCGACGACGGGAAAAAAGGTACGTGGCACTATATACCTGCCTCGTAGTACGAGCCGTCCACCTGGAAGTCGTCGACAGCTTATCAACTGACTCCGCAATTATGAGCCTTCGCCGCTTCATAGCCAGAAGAGGCACTCCGTCCGAGCTGTGGTCTGACAATGGTACAGCGTTTGTTGGTAGCCACCGCGAACTACAGCGCTTATACGCCGAAGCTACGTCAGAGTTCGCAGCAACGGAACGGATCAAGTGGAGGTTCATTCCACCAGGCGCTCCGTTTATGGGTGGCTCATGGGAAAGGTTGGTCAAGAGTGTCAAGACGGCGCTGAAAGTAACGCTAGCGTAGACCTATATCCGGCTCGAAGGACCAGATATTACTGATCAAAGAAAAACTTGGTGCTGGTTAAATTTAAGTATGTTTATTACACGAATCTTGCCACGTGACCAGCCCAAGACCATTTTAATTTTTGGCAGTGAGATAAGGCGTCTAGTACCTTAGTAGTTTTCCTTATATCCATATTTCTTTTTCTATCTTTCCGCTTTATGTTGAGTATGCTACGTTCCATACTTCGCTGACATGTGTTTATTTGTGACTTTGTCTGGTTGTTAAATATCCATGTTTGACTTCCATAGGAGAGGCAGGGTAATAGACATGAGTCCAATACTTTCTTTTTCAAATGTAGAGGCATAGTATTTGATTTGAGAGTCTCTTTGTAAGCCCAAAACTTATTCCAAGTTATTTTTACTCTTCTACTTAGTTCGTCCAAATGTCTAGATTTTGTAAAAGACATTTGTTTTCCTAAATAGATATATTGTTGAACGTAGTCGATAGGATTTTCGTTTACTATTATTGAAATTTGTGTGCTGTTCGTCATAACTTTAGTTTTATCTACGTTTAATTCCAAACCTATTTTTGTACTGGCTAGATATAGATCGTTGATCATTGTTTCCAATTGGGCAGCTGACTCTGACAAAAGCACAATGTCGTCAGCAAATCTTAAATTATTCAGATAATGACCCTCTATCTTCAGGCCTTTTTTATGCCAATTTATGTTTTTCATAATGCTCTCGAGTACAGTAATGAACAATCTGGGAGATAAGGGGTCACCCTGCCTTACACCTCTACAAATATTGAATTCTGGGCCCACTCTATCGAGCTTTATTCTACTGACGCTAATACTGTAAATGTGTTGTATAAGTTCAATAGCCTCATTTGGAACTTTACATTCGTGTAGAGCAGTCCATATACTGTTGTGGGATATTGAATCGAAGGCTTTGGCGAAGTCAATAAACGCTAAGTAGAGTGGGCAGTTAAACTCTTCGTATTTCTCTATCACTTGGTCTATAACGTGAATATGGTCAGTTGTAGAGAATCCTTTTCTGAAGCCGGCTTGCTCAACCGGTTGATAATGTTCCGTGAAGCTCGATATCCGTTGCTCTATCATTGATGCAAATAATTTGTAAAGAGTAGGCTGTAAACTTATAGGACGATAATTACTGATGTCCATTGGGTCGCCTTTTTTGTACAATAGTATGACGTCCGACTTCGCCCATTCTGTTGGTATTTTTCTTGTATCAATAATTTTGTTAAATAGGTTCGTTATCGCTGGTGTTAGTAAAAATCGTGCTGCTCTTATTGTTTCATTATTTATGCCGTCCGGTCCACAGCTTTTGTCTTTTTTAAGGGTCTCTATTTTTTTCGCTACTTCTAATTCCGTAAATCGTTCCAGACGTTTTGTAGAGTCGCCGGTAGAGCGATTTTTATCGTGGTTGATTATAGTGTCGTGGTTGGCATATAAATTCTTGTAGAATTCTGTCGCTCTCATAATTATTTTCGATCGGGACTCTACTTTGTTTCCGGTCGAGCTTTCTTTAAGGCTAGTGATCCAGGTTTTCTGTGTATTTAATTCCTTGATTCCTTTTTTCATACTTCCTGAATTTTCTAAATGTTTTCCCAATATTTTAATTCTATGATCTTCATATTCTTTTTTAACCAGTTTGTTTATACTTTTATATAAATAGCTGAGCTCTTGTTTTTCATTCTTTGTTAAGTGTTTTTTATGTTGTAATTCTTGTCTTTTAGCGATTAGAGCTTTCGTACTGTCGGATATTATGCTTTTTTGACATGTCCTGGTGCTTGTTTTTGTGATGGCATTCAAACTGTCTATTATGATGTTTTTAAGTTTAGAATAATATGACTCTATGTCGTCAAATTCTGTGAAGTCAACAACTTCAGTATAGGTTTTAAGAGCTTCCTGGAAAAGTTGTTCTTCCTGTAGTGTCCTCAATGTCGTGTTAAGTGTTTTATAGTTGACTCTACTTTTTCTTGACTTTGTTAGCTGAAAGCTCCCTCTAACAAGGCGATGATCGCTTGAAAAGGCAAACTGACTGATGATTTCGATATTTGTACATTTTTCTTTCATATTTGTTAGCATATAGTCTATTTGGCTTTTATTTTTCTTTGGTGAAATCCATGTCCACATATTATTAGTTTTCTTTTTAAATATGCTATTTACTACAACTAGGTTATTTTCCAGGGCGTATTGCACTAGTTTCTCTCCACTTTTATCCCTTTTTCCGTAACAGTTTGCTCCCAATATTCGTGTCTCTCCTTGTTTACGCTGTCCGATACGTGCATTGAAGTCGCCCATTAAAATAATATGCTTTGCACTTTGATCTTGAGCTTGCTGTAATTTGTCGTAAAAGTCGATTTTTTCTTGGTCAGTGCTGTCTTGAGTAGGTGCATAGACTTGTATTATAGATATTTGAATATTATCCAGATGTAGATTCAGTATACATATTCGTTCCGATATGGCAACGAAACTGTCTATGAGCGGTTTTAGTTTTCTTTTAATTATAAAACCTACACCATAGAGCCCTTTTGTCTCGCCGTAATAACAGAAAATGTGATGATCATCTTCTAGAATGTTGTAACCCGTTCTTCTTATTTCAGCAAGGCCTATAATGTCGTATTTAATGTGAGTTATTGCTTCTTTGAATTCTGTCATTTTAGCATTTGATAGTAGTGATCTCGCGTTGTAGGTACATATGTATATAGGTTGGAGAGGAGGGTTGTGGTCTCTTGCCCCCGCGGTGACCGGCCGTGGTGGGGGTGCACGAGGAGAGGTCGCTTTATGTCAATCTGTTTTCATACTCGTATTTGTTCCTTGGTTGTGCGGCAATATTTCGGTTACTGCTTTAGGTGAAGGCGATAAAGTCGTATTTGCAGATGTTTCTGTGTTTCTAGTTCGGGTTCTAACCATATATTGTTGTATATTTGTGTTCTGTTTCTTTGATGGATTTTTAGAACATGTTTTAACTGAACCAGTCATTATATGATCAGCTTGTGGGGATTCCGATAATTGTCTTTTGTTGCCATTACTATAAATGTTATCATGTTGTTTATGCTTCTTTTCTGGTATAATTATAAGTTTATTGTAACGCAAATAAGCCTTCCGACCGTTATTTTGTTCTTCTAGTAGTTGTGCTCTTAATTTTTTGCGCTCTTCCTGAACTTCCGGCGGGAAGTCTTCTTTGATATAATATGGCGTTTGCTCTAGTTTTTTCTTATTTTTTATAATTTTTATCTTCATGCCCATTGTATTAAAAGTTACAACGATAGGTCTTATTTTATCACCTTCTACTTTTTTCCCCAGTCGCCTCACTTCTTCTATATTTTGGTCACTGCAGTGTATGTTCATTGTATTACGTAGTAAGTTCAGTATGGTGTTTTCTAGGTCGAAATAGCTCCTCTCGGTTTCTTCGATTCCGAAAAATAGTAGATTTTTCCTCCTGTTTAGTCTTTCTAATTGTTGTACACGTTGGCCTTGTTCTTGTACAACTTTTTCCAGTGCATTGTATTTATATTCTATTTGTTCAAATTTTGAGTTAATATTTTCGTTTATCGATTGTTTCATTTCCCGCATCTCGCTCCTTTGTTCTTCTAAATTTCTTTGTATATCTTTCATCATGTCCGTGAGTTTGTCCATTTTTCTGTTTTTTTTTTTTCAGGTTTATAACTCCAAATTATTGATATCGATGACACTAATTTTTACGCGATCTATTGGCGAGTAGCAGTAACAGTTGTTTGTCTACTTGACGCTAGATGGCGCTGTAAGTCATATAAATAATAACACCGCTGTCAAGAGTAACGGTACTTTCCACGCCGTGATTATTAGGTTAATGAAGAAAGATCACAGATTATTCGTTTATCACTGTATTTTAGATGTTTTTCAAACACAGGATAATTCATAATGTTTATTTATCTGCACCAAAGGCTATTGTTTTCTGTCCTGTTTGTTTATTTCACCGTAAACAAGGTCACTAGTGGCAATGTTTTTATTTGTTTTTGTGTCCGTTTTCACTTTGCTTTTTTTAAACACATAGTTTTTATAGTTTATTTACACTTCACTTAGTCACTCAAGATATAGTTCTAGGCGATTTAACCACTTGTAACATTTTATTTATTCGTTTTATACGGAGCCGATGTTATCGGGTGCACTGCAGCGCCCTCTCTGGTCACGTGGCACGAATGAGTAATAAAAAATGGACGTACAAAGTAACAACTTGGCGAGGACCATCAGGGAAACGAAAAAGAGGCAGACCGATGGAAAGATGGTCTGATGAAATAACAAAATACGCTGGAAAAGACTGGATGCAAAATGCAAATGACAGGAAAATATGGAAGGAGAAGGAGGAGGCCTATACTCGTAGAGAGGTCCTTAATAAATAATGTACCTACCAATATAAATGTCAGTCATATTATAAAATGTGTATTAAAAAAATGTATATAAATATTAGTCAATTTGTAATGTTAGTGAATAATTTTTAATTTTAATTATTTTATACAGCGCGATAGATAATAATAATAATATGTTATAATTTTATGGAATGCGTTTGTGATGATATTTTATTGTTAATTTAGAATATTATTATTTTAATTAAAAATGAATGAAAATGTATGCATGCAAAATATTTATTAAGGAAATAAATGGCTATAATAATAATAATAATTACACGAATCTTGAAGGCAGAATGACAAAAAATAAATTACAAAACAATAGGTTTCAAAAAATACAAAATACTATAAAGAGATAAAAAAGTATTCCAAAAAGGTTTCTGATAAAAATAGGTGCGTCGTGCACAAGTGTAGTGTTGCAATTTGTTGAGTGTACACCTCCAGTCTTTATTATTTACGTGTATTTTCTTATACGTAACATGTCAATTCATTTTGATACTCTACGCTGTCCTAACAAAGAAAACGTGACTGGGTGCAGGAGGGAGATTTTATTATGACCTTTAAGAATACCCGTGGTCACATTGTTGCCCTTGACCTTAGGAATAGGGATGATGAGTGTAGTTAATAGTACATTGTTCATCTAGGGAGGTAAGTACGGAATCACTTACGAGAGTGTTAGAAGCCCGACGCCGTAACCGGAGGGCTTTTAATGACTCGAGCTAGTATTCCGCTTACCGACCGTGATGCATACAATGTTTTTCATCACACTTGCCCACAAAAAATAAATTTTAAGACAAAATATGATTAAATGACTTACAGACATTTCTATTACTCCCTAGGGAATTTCACTTTTCTATTACTCCCGCTACGCAAGCAAGCAATGGCGCGCTTAGACAGCAAGTGTGATGAACATAATACACTAAGAAATTATTACTAAGATGTAGATTGCAGTAATTTTTGTACTGAACTTCTATTTAATAAATTGAAAAGAACTTAAAAGAGTAGGTCATTTGGCAGCACTCAAACGTGACCTCACTTTTGTGTATTGCATATAAAATTCCATAGTTTTTGATTGTTTTGTGATGATTTGTTTGTGTTTTTGACTGTTCGAAAAAAGATGCTGATTTGACTTGCCAGTCATCATGCCTATTCAAAGGTAGAATTTGATGTTATTACCGTTTCTGTACTCAATCTTTATGTAAAGGAAGTAGGTGGCACAGCGTTGAGAAAACCGGAAAAATTTAATGTTTGTTTAAGAATTATAAATATTAGATGTCATATACAAACGAAAAACGACAAGATCATCTAACGTCCGAGGTGGGGATCGAACCCACGTGCTCAGCTTTCGCGGCTGATGCCTGCACCCCTCGGCCACTCGGTCTTAAAATAAAAAGTACAAATCAAAATATTTAGTTAATAAATAATTTGATTATATAAATAGACAATACGTTGAATTTGTTTAAGAAGTTAATGAAATTTTAATTTAGTAAAAATCCGAAAAATATTATAGCCGTTTGGAAAATTTAAATGTCGAACAGCTTAAAGAAGCTTCGTGCTTTGCTTAGTATTTAAATAAAAAAGTGTCGACATGTTTATGGCCAACAAGTTTGCTCCGATTGTATTATGATAATAGCGTCTAACCCCCTTATTCTAAAATATCTCTTACTTAGGAAGCCGCAAACTAACGTTTGTCCCTTTCGGTCTTATCAATATGTCTATAAGACCGAAAGGGACAAACAATACTTAGCGGCTTGTTAAGTTAGGAGACGTTTAGGAATAATGGGGTGTAAATATATATACACCGTGGGCTGTTTAAACCAGACTGATTTCAACAGTGTATTCCTGAACACATTTAGAAACTATAATGTCATAATTGGCCGTGTGGTGACGGCAGGAAGAATACATTTGTTACCACCCCAACTCCTCCTGCGGGTGTCGTAAGAGTCGACTAAGGGATTGAAGTGTCACTGGCCATTTTTGATGACGATTGATGATGGGCAGCAGCGTCATCATAGTGGACACATTACTGCGATCGCCAATCCACTTGCCCAGCGTGGCCATTATGGGCATTTACCACGTAATGCGTCTATACGCATAGTTAATAGGAGAGGCCTACGTCCAGCAGTGTACTATCACAGGCTGATCATGTGATGATGAATGTCATAATAAAGTTTTCTGGATATCGCCTAGTTTAAGAGTTTTTATCAATTAAAAAAACATATTTCCTAATTGTTACTCAGTACAAAAGATCTTTTTAACGGCGTTGGTGCCATTATGGAGAATAGACTCACTAACCTCATTAATAGATGTCAAAAAGTTAGAAAACCCTTTAAAAAATTAGGTTTTTGTGAAAAAAAACGTTAATACTTATTGTAAGTGCTAGTCTTATGAATAACATTTACTTTTTATGTTAAAATACATTCAAAGATTAATATAAAAATATTTTTCTCAAACTTGCTACGGAATTTTGATGTTACTTACTTTAAATTAAACCCGGAAATACTATGTATCCGGTGGCATATGCAAAGATGATATGTACAGAGATTTCATGTATTTATTTCACACCTAGGACTGCAAACAAACTGTCTTTTGTTTTGAAACGTCAAATTGTGACACTATGTCTTGACATTCAGCCATAGAAAAAAAAATAACCTAAGAACTAATGTCTATACCACCAGGTAAAAGGATACCTCAAACAGATTAAAAAAAAAGTTAGGCGCGAATGTTTTTTTTTAATGTTGTACGATACTGTACTATTGGTTTATTTACAAATCAAATAGTACCTATGGTTCGGCGAAATCAGTTCGTTTTATTTCATGGCAAGTTTGAGAAAAGCACTATACAAATCTCGGCGAGAAACAGGGTAACAGGCCGCGTATTTCTATCTGGCCTCAGTTCCTTCGGCCAGATATATCTACTTGGCCTGTAACCCTTCGTTTCCCGTCCTCTATAGTAATGTACTATTTCGCTAAAAATAATAAAAGTCATATAACATTTTTTTTGTTTTTACATCAAAAATGCGTGGTTATAATCTTTCGGGTTTAAACAGCTCACGGTGTATACCTCTCAAGCGTCTACAAAGATTATTCAGGCGCAGTCCTTTATAATAAATAAGTCCAGTAGATACAAATACAAAGGGGAACCTTTATGCGGACATCGATTTAGGGTGCTTCAGGGCCCCTTGTCCGAGCGAGGCTCCATTAGGGGTCGACAGATGGAAGAACCTCTTTGGGGCATGTAACTGTAATTCCTTTTTTAACCGACTTCAAAAAAGGAGGTTCTCAATTCGACTGGTTTTTTTTGTATGTATGTTACCTGATATCTCTGAGAATCGTGAACAGATTTGAATTGTTTTTTCTGATCGAACGTGTATAACCCCGAGATGGTCCCATTGGCACGAAGTTGGGGTCTGATGATGGGATCTTTGAGAAATCGAGGGATCTCTTCAAATGTTATAGGTACATGTATGGCGCTTTTGGTAATTTTCATTCATTTACAAGAATTAGCATTCAGAAAGTAGGATTTGAGGCAACCAATGATGGAAACAAATTGAAGATCTTGGAGAAATCGGTTGAAGTCGGTTTTTAAATTTTTTAATTTGGTGATTATAGAATACTAATAACGTTGACTCTTATTAAATCATAAATTATTAGGTACCTATAAATACTGATGTCGTGTGCTGACGGTAGTAAGAATACATTTGTCACCACTCTAACTCTTCCCGGGGTGAAGTAAGAGTTGCTAAGGGTTTTAAGTGTCACTGACCGTTTATTCATCGAAGATTGAGGATGGGCAGCTGCTATGCTATTCTCTTATTGACACATTCGACGCTGCGTTCGTCAACGAGCTCGATGTCGAGACAGCCTTGTCTAAAATCCTAGCTGTTTGATTTGACATTAGGAATCGAGGCTGTGAGCGAGGTTGTGGGCGAGTTCGTCGCTATTTTTCGTTAGAGAATACGAAGTTCATACATTAAACGTCAAACTTTCGACGCAATGTAGTTCCAGCTCACGCCGCATTCGTCGCCGAGCACTAGTGTCGTTTAATAGTACATTACTATAGAGGACGGGAAACGAAGGGTTACAGGCCAAGTAGATATATCTGGCCGAAGGAACTGAGGCCAGATAGGAATACGCGGCCTGTAACCCTGTTTCTCGCCGAGATTTGTATAGTGCTTTTCTCAAACTTGCCATGAAATAAAACGAACTGATTTCGCCGAACCATACTATTTGATTTGTAAATAAACCAATAGTACAGTATCGTACAACATTAAAAAAAACATTCGCGCCTAACTTTTTTTTTAAATCTGTTTGAGGTATCCTTTTACCTGTTTGTATAGACATTAGTTCTTAGGTTATTTTTTTTTCTGTGGCTGAATGTCAAGACATAGTGTCACAATTTGACGTTTCAAAACAAAAGACAGTTTGTTTGCAGTCCCAGGTGTGAAATAAATACATGAAATCTCTTTACATATCATCTTAGCATTATGCCACCGGATACATAGTATTTCCGGGTTTAATTTAAAGTAAGTAACATCAACATTCCGTAGCAAGTTTGAGAAAAGTACATTAGTGAATACCATTTTTAGGCTCGACGCTGCCGCAGCACTGACACAGCGCTGACAGCAAGGCGGTTTCCTTAGTGAATAACACTGCTGTATCATGAATCATAGTAGACACACTACTGCGATCGCCAACCCGCTTGCCCAGCGTGGCGATTACGGGCATTTACCTCTTAATGCCCATAATCTCCTAAGGAGGCCTCTCCTTGGAAATTCCCTAGGGAGTAATAGAAATGTCAGTACGTCATTTGATAATATTTTGTCTTAAAACTTATTTTTTGTCGGCAAGTATGATGAAAAACATTGTACCTATGCATCACGGTCGGTAAGCGGAATACTAACTCGAGTCATCAAAAGACTTCTGACACTCTCGTTTGTAATTCCGTACTTAACTTTCTTGATGCACAATTTACTATTACTTATGACCTTACTTATTGAAATAATGTGGTTTATTCGTGTTACAACGGTATAAGTACTTAAAGGACATAGAAAACAACCATTACAAGGAATTATAATTATGCCCGGAAAGAATAGGCGCAGAACCTATGTCAATATTTCCGCCATTTTTCAAATTGTTACGTGATCGCCCGACAAACATAACTGCACCCGACACAAGCCTGGAAAAGCCTCTGACGCCAACAACAAGACGCAGAGGACAACGTTGAAGTAACGAGAAACTGTTAGGCTGGTTACACACGGAGACATTCCTAAGTTTACCCTCGTAAGTGGGCGTTTTCAGAAACCGTCGTTGAAATCACCTTGTTATTTAATTCGGACAAGTTTGGGCTTGTTCTACTTAGGATCACGAGCTCTTTCGATTCTAATAGGAGAAAAAAAGTGTCTCAAAATGATTTTTCCATTACGATACCGTTTTTTCATAGATGTTCTAAGGCGGTAGCGTAATGGAAGGAATGAAAACTGTATAAAAATTATGGGACATATTTTTTCTCCTAACAAAATCGAATGAGCTTGTCATTCTGAGTCGAATAAGCCTAAACTTGACCAGACTCTTTCATATTAGAGCGACAAAGACAGTTAGCTGCGATTGACGACTAAGCGCTAGCGCTTGGCAACTTGGCTAAGCATCCTGGTCTATTTAGAAAACGTGTTTGGGAATTTTAACATAACTGCCTCCTTTCCGAATTCTTTGCGGCATTCTGATATAGCGTGAGAGATAGGTATGGTGCCAATATTTTTCGAAAGCGACGTGGGTTTTTAATCCTACCTCAGGCGTTGGTAAACGTCGTTATTATTTCTTTAGTATGTGACATCTAGTAGGTATTTAAACATTTGTACAGTATTACTGAATTATACAAAAAGACTCAAATTTCTCAAAAATGACTAATCGACTGGCCCTTACTACAACAGAATCATTATATAGATGGTATAGAATAAAAACTTAACTGATTATCGTTCAAAAACAGCATACTCAAAAATGTTTTGTGTGTCGACGCCCTAACCTAGACAAGCTGTGAGACGAATTGATGGGAAATTGCATTCTAGTTGGAGATTTTCCTCTACAAAAATAGACGAATGTGGATACATCGAGTTCATTATTGTTGTTTCCACGACCTACGCAACAAAGAATTGTTACTTCTCAATGGCACTTCTGTATTTATTACGAATTCTACAGAACTATGTAGTATGCCGTTACAGCATTTATTTTTTATTGTGTATTGTGACTTTATAATGGCTGTTCGATATTGAATGAGCGGGATTGTACTTTTATATTAATAGCGAATGGATTTTTACTCGCATTTTAAATTGTACTACAAAATTTAGTTTCTTACTGCCGTCTTCGTCCTAGATACTTGTGAATTGGGAATAAAAGAAATAAATAATGTATCTAAAAAAAGAATCTAGAAAAAAATATGGCTGACTTTCCATAGCTTTTTACGTCTTAGACACATGTGATATCGTGAAACACGTTCGCAGATACATTTTAACTAAACTAAAATATATACCAATGAACTATAGTTAAGGTTTAACATTTAAAGTTCGTAATAAAACCAAGATTGAGTTCTAAAAGTAGGCAATTATGGCATAATGCAAGTTCTTGTATATGTTTACATTTTTTTTATTCTACTGACAATTTGTATAGGTAAGACCTTAATGATTTTTTCTACTCCCGTACTTTTATTTGTCATTTACAGGATTATACCTTTAAGCCCCCATTGACATGAGGTATTATGTCAAGACAAGTTTATATTGTCTATTACTATTATTGTATATATAATAAAAACATTCGGGCATACACGCAGTGCGTTTTTGGATTTTAAGACACCTCGTGTATACAAGACGTAATGAAATACATGGCTGCCAACCTAATTTTAAATGTCATTTCTGATGAATAGTAAACCATAGAGGAACTTTCTTTTTTAATTTTGACGTCTCCCGCCCGACCTTGATGATTAATAAAATTGTGTTTGAATAAGAATATTTCTCATATTTACAATTATATTTGAAAATAAGTGTGCGATAGTAGAAAAATTATTGTATGCAACATTGTTTAAATCGTTACCCACGCCACTCACCTTTTTTGACCTCTCTTAAACAAGGGTTGCATAAAATACTATTAAAATTTAAGGATCGCAGCTGATTAATTAAGCATTTGTAAAATAAAATAGTCATCTTCAAATAAAACAGTGAGTTATTTATTAATTGACAGAATAAATATTTTGCTATCGGAAAACATAATCCTCTTTTCGAAGAAGCCAACGCTCAATGCCGTGGTTTAATTGCGATACAGACTTCAAACCCGATTTAATTGAAATAAACATCTGCATACCAACAAATTTAATCGATTGCTTTTTATTAACCCTTATGTGAACGGGTTAAAGTTGAATATAATGAAAATGTTTACAGAAATTAACATTGTCAAGTCTGTCTAATTTGAGTAATTTGAAAAGTTTCTATCATAGATACCGATGATAGATGGAATTTAAGTAGACACGAGAGATGGCTAGTGTAATCAAATTGAAATATTTGTTGTTAAATTTTAAGTTTCCTTTTCATATTTTCTTTTTCTTTAAGCTCATATGTAAATAAATATAATCATGTATGTTTTTTTGTTTCAGATGATTTTATAGGAATATTGATGTATCATCATTGTATACAAGAAGAAAATGTAAACAGGTTATTCAAAACAAGCTTCAGTTTTCAGTTGAAATGGTAGTAAATCACTTTTTCTCAAGCATGAATAAATAAATAAATATTGCCGTATGTGCAAAAAGGGGACCGTATGTGCAACTAGCATACAAATATGTAATTATAAATATTATGGATATTTTCAATAAGTTACTTTTCTTTTCTCACTGTAATATCGTCGGCTGAGAATGCAATTGTGCTATACGCCACTTGCCTTGGTTTACAGGAGAGCGAAACGAAACAAAAAAAAATATTTCTTGAAATGTCTTATAATTTTGCAATATTTAACTTAACTGACACTTTAGTATATTAATTTACTATTTTTTGTTATATACAATTAATGTTTAACTTATTATAGTCATGAGATATAAGTAGTTTTACAATTGCCATATCCATTTTGGTAAGAAAATGTTTAACTTGCTATGTATGACATGACACAAAGTTATGGATGTGTCACAAAATGTTAGTGCAATGTCAAGAAAGGTAGACATTAAAAAGCAATTGTTTATGCAAATAAAAGTTATTTTACGACTAGATTTATTTCAAGTCAAGACGATAATTTATCTCGAATATGAAGACATACTTATTCACGTGAATATGGTGCCAATATTGATTCCCAATATTTATGTGAATCATTTTTTTACTTTCTTGTAAATAGGTACCATCTAATAGGTGACCTTCTCTATTTTGTGAAATGATAAGCTTTTCAACGATATCTAGTGCTAATGTCGGTATGAAAAAATATCGATGAGAACAGCTTATAATACGTTTACTAATGATTGACATATTAACGTTATTATTTCTTATCAACTAATAAAATTACAGTTTAACTACACGCTCTATAAATTAAAAGACATGTCATATAATATGTACCTCAGGAACAGTGACCGAGGCCTCCTGTGGCCAGGACTTAAATAGCATGGCATGGCAGGAAAGCAGGAGGTCGCTGGTTCGATTTCAGTCTTGGTAATTGGGGGTTCGGTCACTTTTTCTGTAGTATATGTCATTTCTTACAATTTATGGTTAGGTACTCGTAATTATAAATACTATGTAGGTATTTATACCACCAACTTATTAAGATAAAAGCTTGAAGTATGACACAAATCATTATAAATCAAACCTACCTTCTTTATTGTCATTTATCAAAAGAGAGGGTAGGTAAAAAAAAAGTATCGAATATTCGATACAATCAAATCGATTAATGGATTATGTCACAAAAATGTTGATCGGTTAGTCGCTTGGCACACTGATAAATAGCTGTTAACCGTAGTGTCATGTCCGGACATGGCACAATATTGTAATCACTATGTATTGCGGTTCGAGGATATGGCACAAAAATATATGTTTTTTTTAAGTATAAAATAAGAATTTTTAAAAATCGATTACTGTTATGAACTACAAAAAAAATATTCTATCAAGAACCATTAAAAACCGATTTTGCTTAAAAATGGATATGGCACAATTGCATTCTCACCCGACGATATGTCTTGCCGCTGCATGTTAAGTTTGTGTGGTTATTTGCTTTTATGCTTTATCTGCTGTATTATCTATGTACCATATCCGGGGAAACCTTTAATTGGCTTGTTTGATAACAAATTAGTAAAACCTAGTCTTAGTAATTTTAGATGTTGGTTTTCCGAATAAAATAAAATAAAACAAAAATTACGATCGCGGTAATTGTGTTACGAAAATTAGTCATACGAACTATTGTGGATATACGAACTACGTGGGTGTTGTTAATCGCTCATAGAGAATTTGTCGCCTTTTTTCACTTCCAAAAGTTGTTACACTCAAATTTTACACATCATCATCATCATCATCAGCCAATTGACGTCCACTGCTGGACATAGGCCTCCCCCAGAGAGTTCCACAAAGATCGGTCGTGAGCTGTCCGCATCCATTGGACACCCGCAACCTTTACAAGGTCGTCGCTCCATCTTGTGGGGGGCCTTCCCACGCTGCGCCGTCCAGTGCGTGGTCGCCACTCGAGAACACGCCGACCCCACCGGTCATCGGTCCTCCGGGCAATATGGCCAGCCCACTGCCACTTCAACCTGGCGATTCTTCGGGCTACGTCAGTCACTTTCGTTCTTCTGCGGATCTCGTCATTCCTGATGCGATCTCGTAGAGAAACCCCGAGCATTGCCCTCTCCATCGCTCGTTGAGTGACTCTGAGCCTCCTAATGAGTCCCATAGTGAACGACCACGTTTCAGATCCGTAAGTAATCACTGGCAACACACACTGGTCGAAGACTTTCGACTTGAGACACTGCGGTATATTGGACGAGAAGATATTGCGTAGTCTCCCGAACGCCGCCCAACCCAGTCTGATTCGACGATTGATCTCCTTCTCGAAGTTGGACTTACCCAGCTGGACTGTTTGTCCCAGGTATACATATTCGTCAACAACTTCGAGTGTAGAGTTTCTAACTTTCACTGGAGTTGGTATCACATGGACGTTCGACATGATCTTCGTTTTGTCCATGTTCATCTTAAGACCAACATCTTCAGAGACTCTACTGAGATCATCGAGCATAGTACTTAAGTCCTCCATGGTCTCAGCCATGACCACTATATCGTCGGCAAACCGAAGGTGAGTGATGTACTCGCCATTGATGTTAATGCCAAATCCCCTCCAGTTCAGAACCTTGAAAACATCTTCCAGTGCAGCGGTGAACAATTTAGGTGAAATAACATCTCCTTGTCTTACTCCTCGCTGCAATGGAATCGGTTTCGAGCTCCGGTCCTGGAGGTGAACTGACATATTGGCGTTTTCGTACAGGCACTTCAACACTTCGATGTACCGGTAGTCTACTTGGCACCGCTGGAGAGACTGTAGTACAGCCCACGTCTCGATCGAATCAAAGGCCTTTTCGTAGTCCACAAACGCTAAGCAGAGGGGCAAGTTATACTCTTCGGTCTTTTGTATAACTTGACGGAGCGTGTGTATGTGGTCTACGGTGCTGAAGCCTTTTCTGAATCCGGCTTGTTCAGGAGGCTGGAAGTCGTCGAGCCTGCGTGTGAGACGGTTTGTGATGACTCTCGAAAACAACTTATAGACATGGCTCAGAAGCGTGATGGGTCTGTAATTCTTTAACAGGGTGTTGTCACCCTTTTTGAAGAACAACACCACCACACCTCTGTTCCATGCCTTTGGCGTTTTGCCTCTAAAGATGGCGGAATTAAACAGCTTTTGAAGGGCCCTAAGGACTGGTTTCCCACCCGCCTTCAGGAGTTCGGCTGTTATTCCGTCATCGCCTGGTGCCTTATTGTTTTTGAGTTGTTTGAGAGCCATCCTAATCTCGTACAGGCTGACGTCCGGTATATCTTCGGTATGGTGTCGAGTCAATTTAGCTCGTGGGTCGTTAGCTAAATTGGAGATGGGTCTTCGTGTTGATGTGTACAGCTGTCCGTAAAAGCTCTCTATCTCACTCAGAAGCTCAGGTTTGGATGAAACGATCCTACCGTCCCCAGTCTTCAGCTTCGCAAGCCAGCTCTGACCAATAGACAAATCTCTCGCAAAAACTTTAGAGCCTTTGTTCCGGTCAATAGCCTCTTTAATACGGTTGGTATTAAATTGGCGTATGTCGCGGGTGATCGACTTGGAGATTTGTCTATTGAGCCGGCGATATGATGCGGCATCTTCTGGGGATTGTAGAACCATTTCACTCCTTTCCTTCATGAGCTCTAGAGTTGGATCAGAGAGCCTCTTATTGCCTTTCTTCCGCTGGGTCTTAAAGAACTTTGACCCAGTGGAATAGACAGCTGCCACAAACCCGTCGTTATACTCATCCACATCCACGTCGCTGGGTAGGCAATCGAAACGATTTTGCAGTTCGAGCTGGAAGCTCTCGGGGTTTTGGAGTTGGATCGGTGCTGGTCGGAGCGTAGACTTTATCAATCGAGATCGCTCTAGCTTGACGCTTATATTTAATATGCCCCTTACAAGGCGGTGATCGCTTCCGGTTTTAACCGCGTTGATCACAGAGACATCATTAAATATATGCTTCTTAGTCGACATGATAAAGTCAATCTCGTTTTTGGTTGCACCATCTGGGCTCATCCAGGTCCACTTCCTGTGTTCTCGCTTCTTGAAGAAGGAGTTCATCATGTAGAGTCCCTCCTTCTCCATAAAACTGGCCAGTAAGTGACCCCGGTGATTACGAGACCCAACCCCAAATTGCCCCACTCTCAGCTCATCATCGTTTCGCTTGCCCAATTTCGCGTTAAGGTCCCCCATAACGATGGTGAAGTAGGTTTCAGGACTGTGCATGGCTTTTGATATGTCCTCATACACAGCTTCTACCTCTTCGTCGGAGTGTGAAGAAGTCGGAGCGTAGACCTGTATGACCTTCAACGAGTACCGCTTGGATACTCTGAGTATAAGGTACGCCACCCTAGTCGACACACTCTCGATCTTCACCACGTTGCTCACGAGGGACTTGTGGACGAGGAACCCGACACCTCCCTGGGACTGTTGGTCGCCCTCCCGGAAATAGAGCAGGTTACCGGACTTGAGGGTTATCGTGTCCTCACCCTCTCTTCGGACTTCCGATAGCCCAATAACGTCCCATCGTAACCCGCTCAGGTCTTCCTCGAGCTCAGCCAATCTCTCGTCTGTCCGCAGTGTGCGCGTGTTAAGTGTTGCCAGGGCCAAAGGTTGTCGGTGGTGGTAGCCGGATCTTCGCCGGAGATTCTTCGCACCCCTGACTCCGCTAGTGCCCTGACCGCTACCAAAGCCAGAGCACCGGGAGTCGCCGGAACCTCGGGGCCATTTTTTGTGTGTGCTTATCATAGGGGGTAAATGCCATAATCGCCACGCTTGGCAGGCGGGTTGGCGATCGCAGTTTAGTACACCGCATTACAGGGATGCTGCTGCCCATCCACCGGTGGTTTTGGACGTAGTTTAACGACATACCCGGGTCGAATTTTACACATCGGGCTATAAATAAAGCCAGACATTGGGTTAATTAGTATATTCAATTATTAAGAAGTTAAAAAACTATGACCCCTGAAGCATGCCCATCATCAGCATGTCCTTGCTGAATGCGTCATGTACGCAGCGGCGAGATATTACGTGTTTGGCAGGTATAGGCTGGGGGAGAACTCAGGGAGGTCGACCTCAGAGACGTCCTGTGGTTCTGCAAGAAAATTGGAAGGCTAGAAGGGAGAATTGGGGAACGCTACCGGAACATTAACCTGCAGCTCCAGCTAAGGGAAATGGGGTGAATGAGCACAGTGGATGCTCGACAGCCCGCTCGAGTCCGGTCGAGCGTCCCTCCTTAACATAACATAAATTATGATCCCACTGCATGTTTTTAATTTTCCGAGCAGCAATGTAGCTGCAATCGTTGTTATGGCAGATACATCCTCCGCTTTTGAAATTACCTGTCAAAGAGCGCTTTACTCCAGTTTGTAGCATTACACGAACCGAATCATTTTGTATGGATATTATTTTACTGTAATCCTTTGTAAAAGTTAACTAAATATACTTATTACGTCCAACACGAACTCTCGTTTAGATCTTCGCCCGTATTAGATTTCCCTCCCGTATTGTATTTTTGTAACAAACTGAAATTTCCAATAAATTTATTTAAACTTTTACGATTATCACTCATATTTTAAAGACCAACGGGTCTTAATCGCGTAAACTATTGATTAAGACCCGTTGGCCTTTAAAATATGGAATTTCCAATAAAATATGAAATTTCCAAGTATCGAATCTACCAATAATATTTGATCTATCTGTAGGTTGGAGTTTGCTTACACTTGAGCACCGCTGACTATCGCCTTTGATGACTGATTGAGATTCAGATTTGCCTTTGAATTTGAAATAACTTTTATTTGTTAATTAAACATAAACAACGGTTTAATGATCCTGGGAATCGTCTGTCGTTGGTTCTGCGAAAGAGCATTTTACTACGCTGAAACGTTTTGTGGCATACACTGTTTTATTTGTAATTTTTCATTCCTGTATCTTGATATTTGTGTTTGTTAGGAATAAAGTAGGTAGTTATAGTTCGGGAAATATTATTTGACCGACTCTTATCTTACTTACGACCTTTTGTTTTGCATCATTAACAATAGAAAAGTGCTAGACTGCTGATTGTTTAGTAAGTGTTAACGCAAAACGGTCGTAGTTAAGATAACAGTCGGTCAAATAATATTTCCTGAACTATAGTATTTTAAACTTAACTTACCGATGACTGCTGTAAAATGTAGGTTATTTTTTTATTGAAACCGCTCTTTCGTCTCCAGTTACCTATATACGATCCAGCGTCTTGTATAATTTGTATTTTATTTCATCAAGATGCTTCATCTAGACAGATTTTTGTTTTGATATATTAATCATGCCAACAAAGTGGTATAATAATAACTAAAAAAAAATATGTCGGTTACCTCCCCAACTGGTGAAGTGGGGATGTTTTTTACATGTCTACATTGAATAGGTCTCTTCAAAAGAATAAGGGTCTTAAAAGAAAGTTACAACTTTATTTTCTGAACATGAAGGTATTTTACATTTCTTAGCTTAATACTTACATGCCCTAGTTTTCAAACAAGTCGGGAAGGTTCGTCCTTGTGATTCAACCCTGAAACCGACGCATCTCTCACACAGTTGACCTTTTCGATCCTGACGTCACTTAGCACTTCACTTCAGGAATGCGAACTTACTTCACCTCGTATAAAGTCGCCCTTGTTCTCTACAACATAAGATACATATTTTCAAGCAAAAGCGTTGAAAATTCTTGCCGATCGCTTAGCGCGACGATGGGCAAGTTCTTTTTTAATTAAAAGTCGAATGCCTTCTGTCCCAGTTATTACTTAAGTTCTCAGTTTTTCGCATTTTCTAAATTTCTTCAGAATAGGGTCTGAGTCATTATAAAAGATTATGAATGTTATTATTTTCGATTAAGACGGGCGTCTTCTAACACAAAATAGAACGCTTACGAGAGAGTGAGAGCATGTTTTTTATAGGTACCTATGTTCAACGGTGTATAAGGATGTCCAAAGGGGAGACCTGTGTTCAGCAGTGGACGTCTTATGGCTAAAATGATGATGATGTTCATGAATAACAATGATATATGAATGATATTTTGAATTATAAATATAAGTTTGAGGACGCAATTTTGTATTCCTGATTACAGTGATTACTTATGTATGTATGTATAAAATGAAGTCATAATGATGCATACCTAATAAGTATGTGTGAGAGATCGGTATATTTCTGATCACATACGTTTATTTATTTTAAATAAAATAAAGAACAGGTCGAAAACATCGTTACTCATTTTAAAATGTGATCGAACATATTTTTCTTCTTTTTGTTTGATTTCTCATAAACCCCGAGTGATATATGATCCATGCTAATACGGGTTTCGTAACTTAAAAATATCGATCATCCAAATAATCCATTCTGTTTCATCAGTTTCATCACACATAAATGTTTTCCGTTATATGCAATCTATATCACTATCACTACATACTATAAAATAAAGTAACTTTTTCTGTCCCTATGTCCCTTTGTACGCTTAAATCTTTAAAACTACGCAACGGATTTTGATGAGATATTTTTAATAGGTAGAGTAATTCAAGAGGAAGGTTTTTATGTAGGTATAGTACCCGTGCGCAGCCGGGGCGGGTCGCTAGTAGTTTATAAATACCAAGTTCTAAATAAGACAATCTATAAGTATATAGTTATATGTAGTAAACTACTCGTTACTATTTGATAGATGTATTACTTCGCTACTAAGTCGATTGCAAAAAATGTTTACATCATCAAAGGCTTTTCATCATCATCATCATCAGCCTATGATAGTCCACTGCTGGACGTAAGCCTCTCCTATTAAGCGTATAAACGCATTAGGAGGTTAAATGCTCATAATCGCCACACTGGGCAAGCGGATTGGCAATCGCAGTAATGTGTCCACTATGATGACGCTGCTGCCCATCATCAATCTTTTATCAAATAATGGTCAGTGACACTTCAATCCCTTAGTCGACTCTTACGACACCCGCAGAAGGACTTGGGGTGGTGACAAATGCATTCTTACTGCCGTCACTATACGGCTGATCTGACTTTTAGTCATTCTAATAATATATAAATCCATTTTTCTACTGTATCCGTTTAAGTGGAATAACTGTGACTATAGTATCTGCGGCGTCAATCAGGCACGATGACGCAGCGCGCTAACTTCTGCCGCTCGACATTACATTGCACGATGTAGATACCTTACCTACAATATTTCACGCCCTTTCGACGCATAAAGCCAAAACCGCAAAATGCCATGTTGTCATTTCGCGTATTGAAATAATCACCAAATTAAAAATTTAAAAAACCGACTTCAACCGGTTTCTCCAAGATTCCCGATTTGTTTCCATCATTGGTTTCCTCAAATCCTACTTTCTGAATGCACATTCTTGTAAATGAATGAAAATTACCAAAAACGCCATACATGTACCTATAACAATTGAAGAGATCCCTCGATTTCTCCAAGATCCCATCATCAGACCGCAACTTGGTGCCAACGGGACCATCTCGGGGTAATACACGTTCGATCACAAAAAGAAATTTTAAAATCGGTTCACTATTCTCGGAGATATCAGGTAACATACATACAACAAAAAAAAAAAAAAAAAAAATTCAGTCGAATTGAGAACCTCCTCCTTTTTTGAAGTCGGTTAAAAAAAACAGACGCATAACGCCAAGTACGCTTAATACCAAAACCGCTTTTTGCCAAAATTCTCATAATACCAAAAACGCACGACGCAGTGCCGGTCTTAACAATGTGTCCATAAGAGCAAAAGGGACAAACAATTATTAGCGGCTTGTTAAGTTAACAAACGTTTATGAATAAGGGGGTACATACATGTATTGACACAGCAGACTATCTATCAGACGTTATTGCAGTCACCATCAAATATATCGTAGCGTTCGGAGCGTTCAAAAATATCAGAACACTCCTTTATTGTCATAACGATAGAGGCGTGTTCAGATGTTTTTGAGCGCACCGGACGCTACGATATATTTGATGGCGACTGTATATACATTATGCAGTTACTATATAGAACTCAATGTAATATGCCCCTGTATCCTTTGCCTATAGTAGGTAATGTATAAATAATGTACCCCTTATTCATAAACGTCTCCTAACTTAACAAACCGATTAGTATCGTTTGTCCCTTTCGGTCTTATAGACATATTGATAAGACCGAAAGGGGCAGCTAATGCTTGTCACCTTGCGTTTATGAATAAGGGGGTATTTTTTTAATACTTCTGTTTCCGCCTTATGCTGCGGCCACGACGGCACAGCTAACATAGTCACAGTGACACCACTTAAGGCAGGCCCAGCCACGACATTGGTCTAAGGTGACCGGCTTAGCGGAAAACCATACGTGCGAGAGGGAGTACCCATATCGGTATCCCGTTCCAACTCATAGATTCGCTCGCTGGTGGTCGCCTTAGACCAATGTCATGGCCGGGCCTTAAGTCACAGAATATATAAAGTACAGAAGCTTCACTGCTTTGATGTTCACAAATGCCGGCTTTTTATGTACCTACACAATTATTATTACCAAACAAAACAGCGCGCGAGGCGACGCGAGCAGCTGAAATGGGCCGTATTGCGTGGCGGAAAGGTCGCTTATAAGCCGCACGCCGTCGAAAACAGGGTTGTCAATTATTGAAAACTAATAAAATAACGGCGCTATGAGACGTCTGACAAATACATTACTGCAATGATATCTACGGCGTTAATAGCATTCGTCTTGATTCAACAATTTAGTTCATGCGTGATTATAGAATTTACCTACGCATTTCATACACGTGATTCAAAAATATTTGTCTCAACTCGGTCGGCACCTTCTTTGTGCTTCGGTCGCGCGTGCCCGGGCGGCATTGTTTGAGGTGTGAGTGAGATAGCAACACGACTTCGCTAACTTTAGGTGAATATCCATCCGAATAATCCTGATAATAACACGAACATTCTAAAAATATCTGTAGACAGTATGTGAGGTGTGCAGAAATTAATATATCTGCTTAATGCATTTAAAAATAAAGAATTACGTTAGGTACCTACGCATTCATTACAAAAGCAGCATAAATAAGTAATGGTTTAATCACAATCGTAAGGCAGACGTAACACGGCATTTTCTCTTATATGTACGGTCGGCTCTAATAATATGTATACGATTTTGATCCTTATGCCTTTGACATACGCTCCGAAATGTATACATATTATTAGACGTGACTGTACCAGTGTACCTATTTGATATTATGGGAATAAAGTCAGACAACAAAATAATAAGTTTGGACAAAAGGCGCGAAATTCAATAAAAGTATGAGAGAACGAAGTTTTTTACATTATTTAAATGTGCCGCTTTTTTACTGACAAATTTGTCCGAAAATAAACCGTTTTGTCTGTAATTGACTTGTGTTTCTGAGAATTTAATTTACTACGAATGTAGGTAATAAGTGTATTATTATGTTTCTTACTTTTTAGTGTCTCTCTGACGCATCGGCTGTGCGAAAAACGCGTCATGATAATTAACATTATTATTATTGCAACATGCTGCTATGCAGTATATTTTCGGCATTTTCATTTAAGATGCACATGTATAAAATAATCCTAATATTTGCAAGCGATATATTTCGCGATACGTGACGAGCCAGCGTTGTAAATTGAAACGTGCGTTCCGAGACAGCGCGCGCCAACCATTGAATAGACCACGGAGACGGGGCGCTCTGCATGTACTTGTAGCCGCGCGGCGGAATCGCGGAGTGACACCCCCTTGCTTAAGTGGTGTCACTGTGACTATGTTAGCTGTACCGTCAATCAGGCGTGATGACGCAGCGCGCTACCTTTTGCCAGTCGTTATTATTACATAGCACCGAATAGACGCCTACTAATAGGACTCAAAGTTTGAGGCGGTTCAGACCCAAACAATATTAGACTGCACAAGTTTTTGTCGAATAAATCAAATGATTTTATTATGAAATAGCCGAAAGCGATAGCCGAAGCCGAGAAACCTGAGATACGTAGGTGTATTGGAATTGGAACCCCACATCTGACGTTGGTGAACTAAGTCTTTTTTCTTTTTTTTTTGTTATATGTCATGTACCATTGTACCTAAAATGTACTTGATAATATTAGACTGATTATGGGCGAATATGACTGATCAATAGTTTGACTGACTATGCCATTGCTCACAATGTATTTCGAGTAACAAATACAAAAATATATAGTTTGTAACTATAATGTGGGTTAAAACTAATGATAATAACATAAAGCAGTTCTAGCAAGCGTTTTCAGTTTTTCACGTTTTAACATTTTAAAACTTCCTTCTAATGGTCAATATAACGCTTTGTTCTGCTTGCTTGTCGATGGGCTGAACTTTTTATTTTGAAATTTACTTCACTCAGATTAAAAGATGAATTAATTATAACATTTAAGTTCTAATCAAGTAAAAAAACTGTTCTTTCACGCTTTCAACTACTGAAACCGAGTAATTGGTTTCAGTAGTTGAAAGCGTGTTTAATGGAAACGCATCATCAAAGCATTTACATGTACACAAACGTCAGTCGGTGTTGATGATTATTGCTGGAGGATACAGTTCAAAACATTTTTATGGAAATATGACCAATCCTGTTACATCTTAGGGTATTCACTAACTAAACTTATTATCTATCTTCCCCTCTGTAGGTACTCGTAACTCGTTCCCGGTTAGATATATAACACACGAGTCAATTTTGCGCCGTACTTTTTGCAGGATTGTAACGTTCCACCGAAGTCACACGCATATTACTGCTCAGGAGTCAAATTAAACCAAGCAATGTTTTAGTGAATCATATGAAGAATGAAATGAATTAAATGAATAACTCGTATTGCGCGCTTGAACAACGGTTGGTTTGTAAGGAAATAAATTTACCTATTACCGATACCGCCCAGTTGCAAGCGGTTGAACACACACCGCCCTGCTTTTTGAAGTATTTTATGCATATTCGAGGAATCCAACCCGAGGGGCAATGCCGTCATACATGGTTGCTAAGCATTTGATAAACTTAACGTCATTATAAGTAGGCTTAAATATGTTTCCTTCATATTTTCACGGAAACGCCCGAATTAAGCTCCGTCTCAATTATCTTTAGTGTAATGGTTACTACAGTTCATTGTGACAGCAATATGAATTCGGATGTTGTCGTGAAAAGCCGAAGGAAAAGGATTACACTACTTCTGTATGAGCCTTATATAATTATAATGACGTTACAAATATCGGAAAATGGACAGTTTTAGCCTCATTCTAACAAGGGTTAATTTATAACTGTCAAAAGTTCGATCTTAGATCTCACGGGGCTATAGCGCGTCGCAACTTCTCGTATGATTTTTACAACTGTCAAGATTGTTTATCGCTAATTTCACAATGTTGTAACAGATATGCTTACCATAGAAAAAATCAACTGCGAAAGACTCTGGTTGTCACGGGATTCGAGCCCGCTAAGGCTTCCTCTGTCCCTTCACCAGTCGACCTTCCGTCGATCACAGCGAATTTTTCCAATGGTATTGTGTATCTAATCACTAGCGACATCTGTACTTAATGTTTCGAAGGTACTACAACCTTAAGCCACTCTCAAGACGTATGCCTCACATAATCGCTAATTTAACCGCTACGCTGCTTGGCGTCTTATTATTCCATATGTATGAACTTCTGTAAGCCTACCGCGAACTTCGATTGACGTATTGCTTCTCGATCACACTTGAGAATTCGCACATAAGTATATCAGGGAGGCAACACCTCTATGGTGGTTCGTGTTAGGCACTCAGGCCTACTACCGCGAAAATCGAAATTCGTAAATTTCGAGGATTTGTCTCTCTCACTCTAATGGCGCCTTCGTTTGAGTGACAGAGAAAAATCCTCGAAAAATACAAATTTCGATTTTCGCGGTAGTAGGCACAGGCCTAACAACAAAGCCGGGCCGAGGCAATTTGTCGGCGTCCCGTTGCCTCGCGACATCTTGGGTTTAAACGAGCCCGAACCATTCGGTTACCAAGGGCCTCATATAATAAGTACAGCCACCTGACATTTCAACTTTATTTGCATCTGATACAAACGGGTAAAGCTTCATGAGCCTTGTTGCGAGCTTTTGTTTGGACTCTAATAGACTAGTTAAAATAAGTTAATAATTGGCTATGTAAAGTTTTCTGAAGGTATGAATATTATATTTATGCCTGATAGCCGTCGTTTTAAGGTTCAAAAAAATGCGACTCTTTTATTTTTATGTCTTATAATCTGTTAACAATCTTTTTTAACCCTTCGTCTGTGTTTGATAAGGATCCGTACAATAGATATTGAACTCTAATCAATCCATAATTTGAATTCAAAATCCATTGTACTGGTCTGATCCTTAGCAACCACAGACGAAGGGTTAAGTGAGTGAGGTGACATTTGTGCAGTTTTATGGATGAACAGAGCCTAATGCTTTCGTCCGCAACAAGTACAATGAAATAGAAAAAAAATGAATGAATGACAAGAGTGACATTGTCGTTGACAGATTTTTTTGTCTATTTCTTTGTACTGATTGCGGACGAACGCATTAGGCTGTTCATCCATAAAACTGCACAAATGTCACCTGACTCACTTAAAAAATGATTATCAACAATTTATAGGAAATGAAAATAAAAGAGCTGCATTTTCTTGAATGTTAAGACGACGGCTATTAGTAAAAAATATAATATTTATACCTTTGGAAAACTTTACTTTATAGCAGCCTGTTTTTTGAAGATATCATTAAATAAGTAGGTACACATCGTGCACAATATTTTGAGACAAGAACGTGTGTTTTTTTTATCTTATATAAAGTTTCATCTTATATGTACAGAAGAGAGGTACGGTTACTATGAACACATCCACTTTTCTAATCATTCCGGTAAGTGATGGATGAACGATTACCGGTACCTGCGTATATCAAACACGTTAAATCTGGTGCAAAACCTGTCTGAAGAAGATTACATAAAATGACATCCAATTATAGCTGTAGACCCTGCAGTGTTTATTTAAATATTTATATTTATTTTTAAATATTTCTGTAACTAAGAAACGTTTTCTATGTTCTGACAAATGAAATATGTAGTGAAATGCAAGGGCAGGTAGATAAATAAAACTATACCAATCGTCAGTAGAATCTAAAAAACCGGCCAAGAGCATGTCGGGCCATGCTCAGTGTAGGGCGTAGCTATTCAAAAACGGCGGGGCCGATTATATTCGAAACAGTTTTATTTTAAATTATTCCATAAGCCTACTATTCATGAGTTTTTCCATATTTTTTGGACCTACGGGTCAAAAGTTAGAGGGGAGGGACACATTTTTTTTCTTCTGGAGCGATTATCTCCGAAAATATTGACTTTAGAAAAAAAGTTTCTTTCAAGAATCCTTTTTAAGAGTCCTATTTAATGATACCCACACTGTAGGATTACATCAAATAAAAAAAATCATCCCCACTTCACGAGTTGGGGAGGTAGAGGTACCCGAAAAAACTTTTTTTTTCAAGTTTTTATTGCACCACTTTGTTAAATAATAATAAAATAAATAAATAAATAAATATCTTGGGACATCTTACACAAATCAACCTAGTCCCATGGTAAGCTCAATTAAGGCTTGTGATGTGGGTACCAGGCGACGATATATATAATAGATAGATACGTATAGATACTTAGATACATACACAGCCACGACCAAGGAACAAACATTTGTGACAAATAAATACACAAAGAATGCCCTCGCCGGGATTCGAACCCGGAACCTCCAGCTTCGTAGGCAGGGTCACTACCAACTAGGCTACGGAGGCTGACGAACGACGAACTTTGTTGGCATGATTAATTAATTAATTTCCAATAAGTTTCACCGAGTAACAGTAAAAATGTTGACTTCACACTGACTTGCACTGTGAACTAAAAATTTACATATCAAATAATAGGTACTTAAAAACTACTAAGTTTGGGTGACGACGTAACGACGTGGCTCTGTTGTGTCGTCTGATCTGACGTAGGATTAATACGTATACTTGTACCAAATAGAAGATTTCTAGTATTAACGGCCATTGCGCTATGCTGCGGACAGACGGACATGGCGAAACTATTACGGTTCCGTTTTTGCCATTTTGGCTACGGAACCCTAAAAATTATCTAAGCAAATATGGCTGACTTTTCATACCATTTAACGTCTATGACACATGTCGTGAAACACGTTCACAGATACATTTTTACGTGAATAGTAAAATGTCAATAATTTTAACAAAAAATGTATGGGAACTTGAGGTTCTAAAAGTGCGTGATTATAGAGTAATGCAAATTTTTATGTTCTTACGTTTTTTTTTTAAGATTCAACTTACAGTTTGTATACAGCGTTAAGGGTAACCGATGTATCTGGCTCATACTTCTCAAACCGGTATTTCAGCTAAGTTTATATTATCATATTTATAAAGACTGATCTTGTTTTGAAGTAACTGCTCAATACGCCCTTTCTGAGGCCGCGGTGACCCGTTGGATTCTTAAGTCGGTCACGTGCCGCATGCCTACTCAGATATTTACAAAAGATTGTCTTTGAAATAATCTTGCGTAGTTTGACCACACATTCTAAGCAAACTCTGTTTACATATTAAAATATTATCGAACAGGGCTAGCAATGTACTGAGTAGAAGTTCCATAAATTGCGAAACTTCTATAAAGAATGTTCTCGGCAATTTAAATTTTACAAGCTATCTAATCATGCCGAAACCGTGGGATATACATTCCTTTTAAGGTAAATTTTATGCCTTGTTTACTCAATTGTGAAATATAACATTACACACAAACACAACAATACACTTTTTTTATAAGTTCTCGTGGAAACATTCTCAATGAGAACTTACTCTTAAATTCTCATGAAAATTCTTGGAAATTTCCAAGTATATTCCCGTAATTTTGAGAATGTTCTTCAACTTGTACCTACGTTGCTAAACAGGGCTTAGTCACGTAATTTAGGTCGCTAGGATTGCTATATGTTTCAACCTGATTTTCATCAGATTTAGGAGGCTACCATGATCTCTTTATTCTCTCATTTGACCAGTTAGTCCATGGAACTGACACATCGCGATTCAGATTAGGTCCAAAACTGAATTCTCAACACCTCTTGATTTTCGATTAATTCATGACTAATTAGTATGGGTGATATGGTTTCTGAGAATATTACATCAAAATTATTCTGCTTTATCTGAATTCTTGGAAGTAAAGGTAAATAGCCCTATGTTTTTTTTATTTGTAATGTTGTTCCTCAAAATTAACTGTACAGTAGCTGAACCATGAGTGAGGAAGTAAAAGATACGTTAGGTTTTACTCGATAATACGGTCCGATAATCGTAATGCATTCTATCGCGCTCGCACTGCAATACCTATTAAGGTGCGGTTAAACTAAAAGAGCATTCGCTGTTCTAGCGCCCGTTCTAAGAAATCAACCAATCACGTTTTGTGTACCGATCGAATTTCGTAGAGTGGGAGTCTACGAAATCGGTACACAAAACGTGATTGGTTGATTTCTTAGAACGGGCGCTAGAACAGCGAATGCTCTTTTGGTTGAAACGCACCTTTATACTCGAGCGAGCGTACGCTTAGCACATGATTGGTGCGACAGTATATCGCTGCGAGATAGATTTGCCGTCCCTCTTTGATTATATACAGGGTGAGCATTTCAAATGGGTCAGTGGGGAGGTTTTGGAAACCATAACAGATAGCGAAATCTTTGTCTTAGGAACCATGGCTTCGATTTTAGTAAAAAGAAAAACTACATTCATACGTTTACAAAAATACGTGTGCTCGATCCGGGAATCGAACCTTGATTTTTGAAAAATATTTTTTTTTATTTTCCTTTGGATATCGGTTGTGTAGCTCTTAAATAGTAAATGCTACTAAGAAACATAGTATGTAAAACTAATAAAATGCATTGTTTTCTAACAATGAATTTTTATTTTTCAATACTGAAAACCTATTTTTCTAACAATGAAGTTCCAAACTATGAGAGATAGCGAAATCTGTTCGTAGGAAAAAAAAGCTATTATTATTAAATCTAAAACAGAAGCCATGATTCCTACGAACAGATTTCGCTATCTCTCATAGTTTGGAACTTCTCCTTACAAATTCAAAAAAACTGCCGGCGGCGGCACTGAAGTATTGAAAAATAAAACTTCATTGTTAGAAAACAATGCTTTTTATTACTTTTACATATTATGTTTCTTAGTAGCATTTACTATTTAAGAGCTACACAACCGATATCCAATGAAAAAACATAAAATTTTATTTTTCAAAAAATCAAAGTTCGATTCCCGGATCGAGCACACGTATTTTTGTAAATGTATGAAAGCAGTTTTTTTTTTTACTAAAATCGAAGCCATGGTTCCTAAGACAAGATTTCACTATCTGTTATGGTTTCCAAAACCTCCCCACTGACCCATTTGAAATGCTCACCCTGTATAGTAGTTATAGTATAGTAGTATATTATATTATAGTCTATCTCGCGGCGACGTATTGTCGCACCAATCATGTGCTAACCGTACTGCTTTACGTATCGAGTAAAACCTAATCTACCTACCGATACTTGCAGTCATGCTACGGCAACCCTGTGCACCTCTAACTCCTCACTGCATTTGCTGCGTGAAACATTTATTGCTACTTTGATATCATGCGAAAAGCTTTGAAAGTATTTGAAACGGCAAACGTCAACCAGTAACAGCGCAGTCGCCATCAGATATATCGGAGCAGCCACGATGCTCAAAAATATCTGCACGTTCAGATTCTAACTTCATGACAATAGAGGCGTGCTCGGATACTTCGTCCATTAAATACAAAAGCGACACAACTCAAAAACCGTGAAAAATGATTTTATTGCAAAAACGACATTGTAAGCACTTATATTTTACGTGACACTAAGACACCTGTCGATTTGACGTTAGTAAGTATCAAAATTATGCAGGTGTCCTTTTTGCACTATCGCTCTTTCGAGACTAATTTCAGTGCTAAACTGCCATTTTGTCAGTTGTGACTCGACTGTCGACCAAAACGCACGACATTTTTGTGAAAAAGTGCCATGAAACGAAAAAATAAGTGATTACGTTAAAAAATATGTAAGCAAAAGTGCCATATTTGTAGATGTGGCCGTTTTGAATAAAATAAATACGTAAATATTATGTTTCTTTATATAAAAAGGAGTCGCAAAACGAAATGTGGCAGCTTTAATTTTAAAATATCCTCTTAAATTTGATTTTTCATTCATCAAAACTGCCGTATTAGGATTTGCAACCTTTTTGAATTAAAAATATATTCGAATGCATCAATCACAGGAGCCATATTTATACATCATGCTGTTTTGAATAAAGTAAATATGTATGGTTTAGATTTCTTTATAAACAAATGAGCCGCAATACGGAATGTTGAATTTCAAAAAACATTGTTGCATTTACAACCGTTTTTAATTCAGTATAATATTAAAATCCATAAATGTACCAGATTGAATAATTGAGTATTTTTTGCATGAAATCTTAAAAAATACAATTCATCTTATAAAAAAAGTAATTGTAAAACGTGGTATTGTGTTCGTTTTACTTAAAAGTATATTAGAGATTGTGTGGAAGATGACTGTGAATTTTGTGTACCTATAATTGCGACTACGAAGAAACAATAATGGCATAAACTTCGGATTATTAAGTATTTGTCATACTTTCCTATTATATTATTTGTATGCAATACAAGTAAAACAAACAAAGATGTATGTTTTAACAAATCTAAAAACTTATATTAGTAGTATTTATTTTTTCACTTTTGGGAATGCCAACATAGGGATGATGACTGTATTTAAAATAAATTATTAGACTTTAAGCACGGCATCATACACGAATAAATTATTACTAAAATATAGACTGCAGTCATTATTGTACAGAACTTACAAACAAACGTGACGTTACTTTTGTGTATTTCATGTAAATCTTTCAAAAATCGAAAATAGATGTTGACTTGACGGTCATCATGCCTATTGCTTCACTACATAGGTAGTACCGTAGTACCCAAGTCCTAGCGCTAAACTGTCATGTCGTCTAGAAAAGAAAAATGTTACATTATTACTAATCATAAGTAGATTTTTTAGGAAAAACTTATTATCTCTACAATTAAATATTGAAAGATATACTTTTGTATCGGCAAAAATTAAGTTCTTGCATCAATTCTAATGAAAAAACTAGTAAACCGTCAAAACATATCAATTTGGATCATTTAGTATGAGATCATAGTACCACCACACAAATAAAATACACATAGAAAAAACAAATAACTAAAGACGTAATTAACCGATTTTTATTATTTACGTGCTTTTAGGTGGACTATTTCCAGTTTATAGTAAAAATAAGTGGTATCAAAGTATTAATTCCATTCTCAACAATATAACTTTGATCGTATTGTATTTATTTTATATTTATTAACTAAAGGTACCACATTTTTTTAAATAGCAGGTTGATTTTTGAAGAAAACCGATGATTATATCTGAATTTCAAACTAGTACGTCTGTTAAATTCATCAAAATATGTAACCAAAGTTAAAATTAATCAAAGTAACCCCGGTTTTGCGGTACCCATAAACATGTTCTGACAATATGTAAGTAAAGAAACAGTAGGAAAAAGTTTTGTCTGGTTCAGTTTTGTTAAAAAATCAGTATTTCAATGTCTAAGACATGATTTTATGTATGATTTAAATGAAATAACTGCTTATGTTTTTGTATTTGTGGCCTTTGACGGAAAAAAAATATCTGAGTTAATGTTATTTTTTTATGCAAAACGGACGTATACGCTCATAAAAGCTTGCACAGCACATATTACTTTCTAATAATGAAACACATCAAAAGAGGGTTAAAATACCTACAAATTGATATATAACACATATAATATTAATGATGAAAAAAAATTTTGTGAACAAAAAACGAATACAAAATCTTTAAACAGCTCCCCTGTAAAAAGTAATTTTTTGACTTGTGTCGCTTTTGTATTTAATGGACGACTTGTGACCACTCGCCGCTCTGATACTCGTATATCTGGGTGCTTAGACAAGTTGCCAATCGCTAATGCTTAATTGTCAATCGTAAACGAAAGGCTAACTGTCTTTGTCGCACTAATATGAAAGAGTGACAGAGAGGGAAAACTACGATATGCTACTAAGCGTTAGCGATTGGCAACTTGGCTAAGCAATCTAAGCATCCAGGTGGTGACTGTACCTACTACCAGCAGTTGAACTTTCAGCGTCAACGTCAAGCGAATCGTGTGAAGCGATCTTCAACTGTTTGTGTATAAGTGGCGTATTAACACATTCTCCTACCAATATCATGTTTTTTGGTGTTCCGTACCCAAAGGGTAAAACGGGACTAAGGCTTCACTGTCTGTCTGGTCGTGTGTCACCAGGCTGTATCTCCTGAACCATGATATTTAGTTGAAATCTTCAGAGATCTGATACTGTTGTAGGTATCTCTGTTGCCACTGTAACAACAAACGCTGTAAAAAGCAGAGTAAAATAGATATTTATTTAAGAGTGCATGCTACAATCGTGATTTTTAGTCCTACTCACGCTTGGCCGGTTTTTTATGAAGATTGACGAACATTTCCGTCGGTGACAGAGAATGCGTTAACGCAGTGGCTACGAGTTCGCGACTTGGTTACTTAGTCAAATGGGCCGGCTCACACGGCGAGTTGATTAATAAGTGCCGGGTGCTGTCGACAACAAACAAAGCCTTTTTACATAGCCAGCGTGGCAGAGGAACCACTCCGTCGCGTGCCTGCCACGGCCACATTTCAAAATGGATTTTTTGGAACATGTGGCCGTATTGCAGGAAAATATTCACTATTACTTTTACCACACAATAATGTTTTGCGAATTTAGGTTCAGAAACGGGACAGACATATACAACAGATACGACTCCTATAGCCTTGTCCCTTTCTCTCGACCTAAACTGTCATGTAACCCCCTGGGGAAGTTACCATGGCGTGCTAATGCGATTCAGTTTAGATCGAGAGAAAGGGACAAGGCTATACGAGTCGTATGTCTCTATCCCTTTCCCTGGACCTAAATCTTTAATGCAATTCAGTTTAGGTTCGGCTTGTCAAATGGAACTGACACATCGCGATTCTGATTAGGTCTTAAACTGAATAGCATTAGTAGATCGTGGCAGATTATGGCTACATTATGTTACAATTTGCCAGATCTAATTGGAAAGTTGTCTAATACCCTCTTATTCATAAACGTCTGCTAACTTAACAAGCCGCTAATAATTGTTTGTCCCTTTTGCTCTTATGGACACATTGTTAAGACCGAAAGGAACAAACAATTATTAGCGGCTTGTTAAGTTAGCAAACGTTTATGAATAAGGGGGATAGAGTTTAAAAATTTATTTAGTCCTTAAATTATATCTTTGGGTAGGACACATGTAGGCAGAGTATAGCAGGCACACGATGACTTGTATTTTTCCATGTTACAGGTTCCGGTAGCACGTTGTTTTATTGTTGATTGTAAGTACGTACATCAGAAAATTTCTAGGAATATTACATTAAAATTATTCCAATCCTGCCATCTTTGAATTATCGGAAGCAAAGGTTAATCACCTCATATTTTATGCTTTGTGTAGTCTCTTCCAAATTAACCATCAGGACGAACTGTATGGTTCTCAGAAGATACTATCAAGCGAGAATTCGGTAAAAGCTCTTCTAGGAAATATATTATAACTTTCTTAGTGGAATCATTGATTGAATATTTCGGAATATTAAGAAAATATCATTAAACTCCAAATTCATGCAATAACATGAAATGCACTAACCTAACCTGCCTATGTCAAAGTAGACTAGAGGATTTTCAAATGCAAGCAGGTTCGGTCTCCCAGGTATGCTTTTTAAAAATGGATGCTTTTACTCAAGATATCTGTATAAGTGAACCGTCCATTATTACGGAATATTTCGTATAATGTTTAAACACTTGAACTGTCAGTACATTACCTGTCATGCACCATCAAACGGTTCTGTCATGTCTTCTTCTTCTTCACTTCATCAGCCTATGATAGTCCACTGCTGGACGTAGGCCTCTCCTGATGATCAGCAGCGTCATCATAGTGGCGATCGCCAATCCGCTTGCCCAGCGTGGCGATTAAGGGCATTTACCTCCTAATGCGTCTATACGCATAGTTAATAGGAGAGGCCTACGTCCAGCAGTGGACTAACATAGGCTGATGATGATAAAACTGCCCAGTGACTCGGCTGTTCTATTCCACAGGAGCAGTTACATCAGCTGTAAGCAGCAGACTCATTTGCCGCGTTTGATGGATGCACGCCGTCTCGCGCAACGACAGTTTGAACGGTTCCAGAACTTTCCGCGAGCGACGTTTTAAGCTTTAATAAACTTCGTCGTCTATAGGGAATCTGTTAGGTGCTTAAAGAGTGGGAACGGTTATTGGAGCAGCATTAACACATTGGCAATCACTTTTTTTAGGCTTAAGACTATACAACTTGCGTGAAAATGTGGCCTACTCACCAATATATAAAGACTATGGACAGTAAGAACTAACATTGTACCGAGGAGAAGTTTCATAAGTTGCGAAACATGCATAGAGAATGTTCTCTGGAATCTCAATTTAACAAATAATCTAATCAAGTCAAGATCGTACTAGATACATGTTTTATGAGAGTTATGAGTTAAATAAATTGACTGCCTTGTTTACTTATTTACGATTTAAAATAATTATTTATAACACATGTTTATAAGTTCTCATGGAAACACTCTCAATGAGAACTTACTCTTAAATTCTCATGAACATTCTCGGAAATTTCCGAGTAATTTTCCGCAATTTTGAGAATTTTCCGCAACTTGTAAATTGCTAGTATGAACTACGAATATAATGCCCTATTTCACAATCCGTCTGATAAATATTAGCTGTACTTTTATTTCATATGCCTGGGCAAAAGGATGGGTATAATTTTATCTCACAGATATTTATATCCATCCGGTGGTTGTAAACCTTATAATTAATTAATAATCACTATCATCAGTCATCACTGTTTAGATTTACGACGTTAAAGGGTTCAGAAGCACTAGTAAGAAAATACCTCCAAAATGTTATCGCAACTCTTTTCGACAACCAGTTTCTAGCTTTTAAAATCTCTTCACCAATGATTTCTACAGTCGCTATTAGTTATATGAAACCGGAGTGCTCACAAACAACTGAGCCGTGGCCGCTTCTATATAGGTACATATATCTTATAGCGACTGTACTTCACCCGACCGCACAGATAATACGGTAAAGAAATGACCGAATGGCATTGAAGGCTCTAGAGGATGCAACGCACGTAGCAGCGAGGGTCAGAGGGTCAAGGACTGCCGTCTTGGGCGAAGACAAATGGTTCACGTCAAAAATACCGCTCTAATCAGTTAGTTCGGTGAGCTGAAATAATATGAAACGTTTTTAGTGTTCGTATGTACCTGTTTGAAGACGAAGGTCTTTGATCAGTGTGTGTTGCCAGTGATAACATACGGTACTGATGCGTGGCCGCTTACAATGGGCCTCATAAGAAGGCTCAAAGTCACCCAAAGGGCAATGGAGAGGGCTATGCTAGGAATGAGACCATCTGCAGCAGAACCAAAGTAACCGAAATAGCTCTCCGAATCGTTAAACTGAAGTGGCAGTGGGCGGGGCACATTACGCGTAGAACCGATGGCCATTGGGGCGGGAAGGTTCTTAAGTGGCGGCCACGTACCGGAAGACGTAGCGTTGGTAGGCCCCCCACAAGGTGGACTGATGACCTGGTGAAGGTTGCAGGAGTCCGCTGGATGCGGGAGGCGCAGGACCGGTCATTGTGGCAATCTTTGGGGGAGGCCTATGTTCAGCAGTGGACGTCTTTCAGCTGATATGATGATGATGATGATGTACCTATTTTAGGCATATTTCTGAAGTATTTTTATCAGAAGGAGACTATGTCGATTCAACAGCAGCAGTATGCTTAGCACATGATCAGTATGTCAGTATGTCGCCGCGAGGTATATTTTCCATCTTTTACTAACTATATGAACAAAAGAGGGATGTATAGTTTATCTATCTGCGACATATTGTCGCACTAATCCTGTGCTAAGCCTACAGGAATTCAACAATAGACTAGACAGTAGGAATGAGTTTGTTTCAATTTTCAATTTAAATTTATTTATCTTTCTTACAATAGTGAAGACTGGTGAAAAATATTTGTATACGTAATGGGAAATCATGTAAAAATATTTAAATACAATTAAAAATATTTTTCAAAGACAGACCGATTGCGTCATAATAATAATAATAATAAGCCTAACCTAAGAGATATGAGAAATAAAGTGTATAATAATAATAATAATTCATTCATTTTATTTGCACAGCATTACAGTTGTTAAACTAATACACTGAGAAAATACAAACTATACGAACATTTTAAGCATAACGTATGTTACAAATTTACAAAGTTGATACACTTGACGGCCTATTATCCATCGCCTCGCAAAAATTCAAGCATTCCCGATATACAAGCACCCATCGCCATGCAAATAAGTCGCACTCGGGTGCTGATACCAGAAGCGCATTTAGCAGAGCCAGGGCACGTGGAATGGGAGAGTTTCTATGTGCTACCGTACGCGCCGTAGCTACCGCTAATAGGGGTCGCACACGCGGCCTAAGGACGATTTTTTTCAAATCAGGCACAAAGAGCCTGACGAGTCTCTCTACTAGTTCAGGACAGTCCGAGTCACCTCGCAGAACACGGCATGCGAAAGCGAGCAAGCTGGAGTTGCGCCTTACTTCTAACGAGTTAAAGCTCAGACTCCCCAAAATGAATTTAGTTGGATATAAGAACGGGTAGTACCCGAAAATCTTTTTGTAGTACATTCGTAAAAAAGTTTTTTGGACCTTTTCCAGAAGTAAGATATAGGAATACTCAAAGGGGTTCCAAATTAACGCGGATGACTCCAGCTTGCTTCTCACAAGAGCGTGATATAAAACCTTAATGGCACCTGGATCACTGAAGTCCCTGACGCTACGCATGACAAAGCCCAACCTTCGAAAGCTAGTAATTGCAAGCGCTTTGATGTGGTCATGGAAGGTTAAGCGCGTGTCAAAAATAACTCCCAGATCCTTCACCGTGTCGACTCTAGAGATAAGTTCTGTTCCGAGTACATATTGAGCATGTTTAGGAACAGATGCTCGAGTGTAACTCATCACTTGACACTTGGCAGTATTAAAACTAAGTTTGTTGTCCAGACTCCACCGGAACACAGACAAGATATCTTCCTGGAGGGACTCACAGTCTGCATCCTTCTCAACACCATATACCAATTTAAGGTCATCTGCATACAGCAAACAACGAGCATTGCGAATAATTAAGGGCAAGTCGTTGACCATAATGCCAAACAGGAAAGGACCCAAAATAGAACCCTGGCTGACGCCAGATCGGGTGTGGTATGTGTCCGAAACGAAATGGCCATGCTGGACGAATTGCAAACGATCACGCAGATAACTGGCAAAGAAATTAAGTAAACTAGGGCTGAAACCAATAGTATCCAATTTGTTCAGCAAAACATCGTTATCTACGCGATCGAATGCCTTGCGGAAATCAAAGTAGACCACATCGACCTGCATCCCCCTGTCGAGATGCTCCGAAATGGAGTCAACCAAGGTTAGGAGGTTGGTGTCAACAGATCGTTTAGACCGGAAGCCGTGCTGAGAATCAGTTAAGAATGGCTTAACCTGTTTGGATAGTGTTCGGTGGAGTATGGACTCAAACAGCTTCGCAAGCGCTGAAAGAATAGCAATCGGCCTGTAATTTTCTGCGTTGCCAATATCACCAGTCTTGGGGATCGGCTTAACCCTAGATATCTTCCACTGCTGAGGGTAGGAGCCAGATGTGAGTGCGAGATTGAATAAAAAATGTAACGGGGTTTTTAAAAATTCAATAAGCCCCTTCAATATGTATGCGGGTAAATTATCTGGTCCTACCGCACTATTCGGCTTAAGAGTCTTAATCGCCTGTTCAACATCCTTCATTGTGATATCATTAACATGAATAAAATTTGACGATAGACTGCGTTTACCGTTTTCACCAGAACTAGGGTCAAGACGAGGAGGATCCGACAAGAAAACACTTGAGAAGTAGGTAGCAAAAGCTTGAGCAACTTCGGAACCTCCAAATTGCTTCCCGTTCAGTGAAACCTGACCTATGAATCCACCCTTGGATTTGAGACCATGAATATGTTGCCAAAACGCGCGAGGGTTACATTTCAACGCAGATTGTACATGTCGAATATAGCCATCATATGCCAAGAAAATACGTTTTTTTACTTCTGCTCTTAGTTTAGAGAATTCGACATACACATTTTTACTTTTAGAGGCCTTCCACTCGCGATGCAGGTCAGCTTTAAGTTTGATACATCTAATCAAGTCAGCCGTAAACCAAACCGGATATCTCCTAGCATTATTTTTGTAACGGATTTTTTTAGGCATACACATGTCAAAGATGTTATACATGGTGTTATAGAATTCGTCTACAGCTAAATATACATCGTTATGATTGAGAACATCCTGCCAGTTAACTTCCGAGACAAGTTTGTATAGTAGCGAGTAGTCCCCTTTAGAAAAATTCCAATCCCGGTGCCCATTAAGGTTACTGGGATTAATGAACTCCGAAGGCCGCTGTCGGGAGACCTCATCTAATGGAATAAGGATTTCAAGAGGTGGATGGTAAGCGTCTCGTCGCGGGACAAGTCCACCACCCTCCACCTCGGACACATTAACTCCATGTATACGCTCCGATACCAGCACGACGTCTAACATTCCATCATACGCATTCCTCACATTATTCCTCTCACCCAGACCACAAACAGACAAAAAATAGGCATAGTAACACATAACATTTTGAGAGGTGTACCGCGGGTTCAAATTTAAATCTCCTAGAATATGGACAGCACCCTTGCAAAGGGTCGGTGTAACACACTCCACGGATTGGAACCACTGCATGTACACATCGTCAGAAGCAGATGGTGGTATGTACACCACACACAAGTAACACGTAACATTATGTTTTTTAATCTCGACCCACAAGTCTTCACAATGAAGAGATTCCAAATCCTGACGTCGTCGGGGAGCCAGTCCAACACGTGCAGCGAGCAACACGCCACCTCCGCGCGTGCCTGTATCACGGTCCCGACGGAATAATGTCCACTCATCATCAGCTAGCTCCGAGTCGCCGACAGCCGCCGTAAGAAACGTCTCAGTTACAGCAACCACATCACATTCAAGACTTAGCAGATTCAATTTAAAGAAATTGAGTTTAGTGTTGAGACCTCTGACATTCTGGTAAATTAGGTCGAGTGAAGGTTTAGAATGTTTTACATTAGGACCCCGTTTGTTGCTGCCCCTTCTTTGGCCGAGTCCCGTTGGCAACAGATTTTCGAAATGACCACGGACGAATGCGAGCATTATCAGCAGTGATCGGATTAGGTAGTGCCATTTCGCGGGACTTCGGTACGTTATCTTAGTGTGGACATAATTTCTAAGCCCGACATTTAAAATGAAAAGTAAAATTTTTGTTCGAAAGTTTACAATTTTATAGTTATTTTGTTTACTTTCACTTTGATATTGAAAAAAAATTGTCTAATTATACTTATCGAACATGGTTTTAAGGGTATTTTTCCACAATAGCTAATTTTGTCATATGTGTGCCTTTATTAATGTTTTTCTAGTTGTTAATTTCACACTCCTTTACTTTTTTTACAATATTCTTTTATTTTTTCATGTTTCTTCAATTTATGACATAACAAGAAAATGTTCTGTAAAAAAATATAAGTCCCAGGATCCCGAGGCTTATCCATGTTAAGTATAATGTTTAAGGTCATTCACCCGAAATGGCACTACCTAATCCGATCACTGATTATCAGGCCAGATGGTAGGAGACAAACATGATTCGTACATCGTTGAAGGGACACCTATCTTAAAAGATTTGTAGTCGCCTTTGGGCTTCAGTTCGTCAACCGTGCAGGCCTGTCCCCGAGTAACACTAGCTAAGTATTCTCGTATATCATCTACGCCCGAAGCCATATTCCAAAGGTGGATATACCTTAGAGACTGAACTGCCTTGAGAGGGGTTGCGTCGGGCCCAGCAGTGCAGCGCACAGAAGAGTACCGCTTCTTCCTTCTAGTAACTTCCTGGAACTCACCCGCAGATAGATCCTCGGAGTTCTCATTTTCCTTGGGTACCAGCAGCGGATCCCAAACATTTGCTGAAGTAGGCGGTGCCTCAGGAATTACTGGAAGCGACAGGGACCGGGCGTTGTCATTTAGTAGTAAGTCCACGCCAGCATCAGTGGTGGTAGCATCTTCACCCATGGGTCTGACAACATCTGCTCTACGCATCGTCCTATCTTCAGTAGGCACCGCTGTGGATGAATGAAGTAAATTACACCGCTTACCCGTTGACTCCAGATCAGTTAGCCTCTTGTTAATGGAGTCAAATTTGACAGAACAATCCTGAAGAGCAGTCTGGTATTGTACGATGGAGGAAATTGCATCTGCCAGCTGCTCCGATAGCGTACACATCTGCTCCCGCACAAGTTGCAACTCTAGGGTGAGCGAAACGGAGTCATCAGAAGTATGCATGGAAGGCTGAGCGACGTCACTCTTTTTCCTGCTAGCGATGTTTCTAACTGTGATAGGAGTGCCAACAGGAGTATCGCAGTTGGGACCCACCTTCCTACATCCAATCTGGCATTGTGGGCAGACCCAGGTGTCCTTTTCCCCTAACGTGAGTTTTTTACTATTCGTGATGCATTTCAAGTGGTAAAGTTTCCCACAGGTTTTGACCATACACTGCAAGTATTCTTCACCCACAGCTAGCTCCTCAGGGCACGCGTGACATATCAATTCCGAGCTGTCGGCTCTCTGCATACTGCCGATATCCGAAAGCTGAGACGTAATATTGTTGGCACCGGGACAACAGAAGTACAGAGCGGTCACATAAACAAGCAACGGAGACTATGACGTCACGCACGATGCAAAGTTAGTTCAAAGCAAATGGATGTACAAGTACCAGGATACCAGAAGTCGATCGCAGGTTCACAGCGTACTTCAACGCTGTTCACTATGCAGCGAAGCGCATGAGTCGGCTACGGCGTAGCAGTTCCTGCGTAGAATCCGTAGCACAGGTGTGACGTATGCTCATGCGCGGCGTAGCACACAACGCTCGGACGGGAGACGTGCAACGAATCGAAGTTGACGTACCAGGGCAGCAGAGAGCGATCGGGATGGATATCTTGGGGCGATGCGCGCGGCGACTACTTGCTTCACACTTATGATCTCCTATTTTTCTTGCCGGATTAATATGAATTAAATTATAATTAAAAATTCGAAATAAAATAAAAAAGGCTTATTAAGCACGTCAACACCTTGCGGTGGTCCAAGGGGAGAGCATGTCATACTAATCAACTATTTGTATGGTAGCAAATTATCTCTGTCACTCCAACGAATTCGTTATTAGAGTGACAGAGAAAAATACCCGAATTTTGCGGATTTCGTAGTTCGCGGTAGGGCCGATGGTACCAAAACGCCTTCACTTTTCGAACGGACTGAAAATTGAAGTAGGTTTCTTCTTGTTGAAAGGTTCCTGCAGACAGAAAATTATTGCTAGCAATGCATATTAATTTCCCTATTTTTAAAGCCCGGGTCATGGTAACACACCGTATTTATAATGTATCATCAGTATAGTTCGAGAAATATAAATTGAACGTTTATTTCTACTATAATGTAGGTAGAAAGTAACCAATTTATATTTCACGAACTATAAACTATGTTTATAGGTACGTATTTAGACTTACTGGGAACACACAACAAATACTACGCCATGTAAGTTCTTTGTGTAACAAGCAGAGATCGTACGATTTCCAGCATTTTTGGTGCAATGTTGTTCAATTAAGGGAAGTTATTTACAAGGAGATAGTGAATCAAGGTTCACCTTCGTGTTGCAACGTGTTATGACACGTTACAGCTAAAAATTGACCCCTGAATTCCTTTAACTCAACTAAATTTCACCAAAAATCCTTGAAGTTTAGTTAAAAAAATCCAAGGTTGAAACGAGTAATAACACGTTGTAAGACAATAGCGAAGCTTAACTCACTATCTCCTTACAAATAACTTACACCATATCCCTTAATTGAACTATATTGCACCGAAAATGCTGGAAATCGTAGGATTTCTGGTCAACAACCAACCAATAAACCAAGGAACAACCAACAAGTCAAAAAATCTATATAGAAAAAACATCGTTCTTGAGTTAGCCGAGGAGTAAACGTCCTTGTGAAACTACAAAATGGATACATTAACAACTAGACTTTATTATTTGCTTATTTCAATTCGGGGTCCCGGACAGTCTTTTTAGGGTTCCGTAAATAAGAAAAATCGAGGTAGTCCATTTGTCTATCTTACTGTTTATCCCAGGGTTTTATTTCGGGTAAGAAAGGTGTTTGTATCGGTCTTACAAACTATCGGGTTGAATATCAAAACAAAGTTTGAGTACCTAGGATGAAAAACACATGTGATTAAGATTTAATAAGCAAGAATTTGTGTTACAGCTAAAGTTTGACTCTTAATGTTAGGAATATTTTGTTCATTTTAAGAGTAAAGCTTAAATGCCTAGTTTATCTGATCAAAAGTAGTTTTTCCAAAATAACGTAGTTGAAATGCCTTTGCCAAAATTCAAATACATTACCTTCTTGGTGTGGGGAAGGGCGGCACCATAGTCGAAGCCAAGCCATCTGGCAGCGGGCTTGAAGCGGTGGCGAGTTCCTCGAATGCACATGCTGTAGCCGTACAACGACTTTACAAGTATCGGTAACGTTAGGTTTTTCTCGATACGTAAAGCAAGCCATCGCGCTCGCTCCAATATGTTAGTGCGAGAGCGATGAAATGCTTTACGTACCTATCGAGAAAAACCTAACGTATCCTTATTTTCCAACTCTTGATTCGGCTACCGGAACGGGGACCACAACCTCAGTCGCTCAAACGCCTTCGCAAATCCTTCGTCAGTTTATTTGCCTAACTTTTGAATGTATCACGACAGCATATGTTCCTAAAGTTGCGCAGAAAGTCCAGATCCCTCGTAAACCATTATCGGTTCCCCGCGGAAGGATGCGTCAGGCTAATTGATCCCCACGAGGCGCCATATTTCTTCGTTTGCGATCCGATCCCGAGTCCGTATGTACTTTAATAGATACGCTATATTTTCGTATCACATTCCATTCATGAAAAAAAGCCAAGAATACTTCGATAAATTTCCAATTGGTTGACTGTCCAATAATTGAATCCTTGTTGTAGCCTCAAATCTTTTTCATTTTTTTATTTAAGAATCACCAATGGATAATGCATCTAGAAATTCACAATAAGTTGAATTCCAAAAATTATGCGCAGATGCTTAGAACATTACTTTTTATTAAATTGTTAAATTTAGGTACATAATGAGGTAATTATTCGACCTGGTAGCGACTGTGATCAATAACTTGGTCGACTGCAACTAACATTTGCGTCAGAAATCCTCACATTCATGAATCCTGAAGCATTTTAAATGCGCAAGGAATATTTCTCCTTGGAATCACCTAGATTTGCTGAATAATACGATCGTCGCTTTGTATATTTACCAAATGCTTCACACTACACAATACTAATGTACGACTCGAGAATACGATGCGATGTTATTCCGATGATCGTAACATAACAACATTTTTTTCGTCTTCTACTTGCGTAGGTGTTAGGTTTATTTTTAGATAACTTTAGCTTGAGAATTACAATTAGAACTACGAAGTAAACAATACGTAATAAGCAATTAGGATCACAATATATTTAATGCTACATTGTCGAGTAAAAACACGTTGACAGATTTGCCAATCCAAGCTGTTTCCGAGACCCCCGAACTTTCTCGTCTCTTGTAGAAAGGTCTTGGTAAAGGTATTTGTTCTAAGTCAATATCCCACTATCACAAAGTCACCACCAATCGAACCATATGCCACTCTGGTGGCTTATGATGGTCCCGTTTTATCTATTTATCGTGCTACGCATCACTTTCGCACTTGCATACTTGTTAGAACCTGACGGCAACAACGACAAACGATTAAACACGGTACCATCATAAGCCTACTGGAACCGTACCAAAATGGCAAATAGTAAGTTTTCTTACAATTTGTTTTATAGCATCACTTTGACGAGCGACTTGATTGTATAGTTCTTACGTGCCATCGTTTTCCACAATGTGCCCATGAGGAAAGGGAAAAAAATACAGCGAGTTTCTGACAAAATTTGAATTTATATCGTATGAAGTTTCCGTCTATTTTGAAAGAAAATATATTTTTTCTGTTTTTGACCATTCACAATGATTAACACATTTTAGGAAAGGATGTACTCACTGTGTTGTCTGACGCCGCGTTTTCACCTAGTGTTCTGAACGAGCATTCGCTTGTTCGTGGGCTGACGAACGAACATTTTGCTATGTGAATTATTGTTTTCATCTGCCCAAGAACAAACGAAGGCTCGCTCAGAACACTAAGTTAAAACACGGCTTTAGTCTTGTCACACTGACAGACATCAAATGATCAAAAAATCTTTAGCATAGGTGATATACAAGCCAGGCGTCCACATGTTCGTATCGTACGCATCGGACGCATCGCATCGCATTTCTTCCACTGATATTACGATACGTGCGGAACGGTGGACGCACTTGTATGACTTTCTATACAAAGAATACTAAATGCGATGCGTCCGATGCGTACGATTCGGATCTGTGGACGCCTAGTTTAAAAGTGCATTTTTGTGATACTCGTAAGTTTCTTACTAAAATGCTTTTTTATGTAATGAGGAATTCGAAATACCATAAAAAAAAATTTTTTTGCAGATTTCACCAAAACTCATATAACATTTTCTGGCTTCTTTTAGCCTCAGGAATATGCTGTTTTTTTCCCTTTCCTCATGGGTACCTTGTATATTAGGCACCAACTGTCTTGAGTCAAAATACCCTTAATATTCTTGGTTCCCTTGATTCTGTTTTCCCGAATCTGAAGGATATTGATAGCCGTCCCGCTGGATAAATGATTATTGGGAAAGAGATTAGATAAGCTCTTATTAAGCGAGCTCGCAGCCGAGATGAAATAATGGTTTATTACGCAGTCGGAGACTGTTTCACGGACTCAGGTGCAATTTTCCTTGAAACATAATTGGCTATTTTCCATAAAAATACGTTATTATATTGATAGTCCGTCATTTAAATTGCCTGACTGGCATGTGAAAAGTCCTCAGCACGCTACATAGGTATATCAGGGCACTTCTATTTATTTTGTCAATTTTCATAATTTCAAATTGATGGGTAAAGTTTGGGTTATCCCTAATCGCACCAAGAGCTCTTTCAATTCCGAAAGAAAAAATGTCCCAAAATGTTCATACATTTTCCAAATTTCCTTATTTATAACCGCCATGAAAAGTGTAAACTGGTTAGAAAATAGGAAAACAACCAAAAGGCATTTTTCCCCATTAGGATCGTAAGAGTAAGAGCTCGTCTTTCTGACTAGAAATAACTCAAAATTTACCCATAAATTCAAAATTATGATTAAGGACAAAATTAAAAGAAATACTCATTATGCCACTATGCGACACTTTGATGCGCTATATTGTATCATGTTCATGATTTTTTTGAGACAAGGAATATATGAGGTCAAAATGGGTAAGTTAAGTGGTGCGAACGGGCTAAGTGTATCAAGCCGCGTTTTCACTTTGTTCTGAGCGAGCATTCGTTCGTTCTTGGACTGACGAACGAACATTATGCTATGTGAAAACCTGTTTTCATCTGCCCAAAAACGAACGAATGCTTCGTTCAGAACACTAAGTGGAAAAACGGCTTCAAAATGGCGATTGTCTTGCTTGACAACGACACTTGTAACAGGGTGCTTAGACAAGTTGCCCATCGCTAACGCTTAATCGTCAACCGTAAACGAAAGGCAGCTAACTGTCTTTGTCGCACTAATATGAAAGAGTGACAGAGAGGGAAAACTACGATACGCTACCAAGCGCTAGCGATTGGCGACTTGGCTAAGCATCCAGGTGCCTTAGCCAAGTTGCCAAGCGCTAGCGCTTAGTAGCGTATCGTAGTTTTCCCTCTCTGTCACTCTTTCATATTAGAGCGACAAAGACAGTTAGCTGCGATTGACGACTAAGCGCTAGCGATTGGCAACTTGGCTAAGCATCCAGGTATTAAATGTGAATCGATCATTGTGACTCATGTCAACAGGATGAGACTAAAATAAAAACATAATTAATTAACGTATTGGGATGACAGTTTACCCCAGTATATCAAACTAACATACCACCTATACCTTACCAACTACCTATTCTATCCTACTACCTTATCCAATATGTTTCGATAAACTAACTTACGGACTAATTCTAGGGGTTTTAGAACTCAGGCACATAATAGAATTTTATCCGTACGCCCTTAACAGAATCTCCAGATTAAGTTTCAAGAAAGATTATTAATTGAACGACTTTGCAGCACAGATTAAACGTTTGCCACAGCTGTTTATAAAAGGCATTTTATTTATAATTGTACTTTCCGCTTTTATATAAAAAGATGTTCTATTGTTTCCTTCCTAGAATCAATCATTTTCTTTTTCCCCTATCTAATTATATCTTACAAATTTTAGTCTAGAATCAGAATTACGCGTGGAAACACAATTCAATATATATCGATTTGTAATCGATAAAAACATGTAATACT